>JAJJMF010026344.1:14198-46786 GCA_022058775.1 Vitis hybrid cultivar
GTACTACCTTAGCTAAACTTGAACTCAACCTCTCCCAAGCCTCGGGTCTTCCTTTGTGACCCTTAGACCATTGCATTATGTGCTTCTCTTCAGTGCTCTAGTGGTCCACCAATGGTTTTTTGGGACTGTACCTTGGGTACTGCCTTGAGGGCCCTTAGGTGATAAATTTTTTTAATATTTTTTCCTATTATGACTGTGCATTGAAACTCGTTCAACTACATTATATAATTTAAACAATAGTTGCATATCACTCTTTTCTTGAATACATATTGCCCACAAATATTTTTAACGTCATATAAAATATTAATTAAGAGGGTATTTAATAAAATAATTACTTATTAAAAATTTAAAAATCCATAGATTTCATTTTATAATAATGTTTGATAACATGAATTTTATCTTATGACATAAATTTTATACTACTTATCATTTAATTTTGATCAAAACCCATTTAATTTGTTAAGTAGATGGGATTTTTTTTCATTTAAGGTAAAACATAATAAGTGGTTTTTAGGAACTAAAATCTTTTAATTTGCATTTTTATTCTTCAAATTTCTTTTATATGAATAATTCAGTATGATATTAAATTAAGGTAAAATTAAAATAAGATCCTTTAAATGAGTTATATATTTTTATTTTATCAATTAGTTAAATTAAATTTAATATTTAAATTTTTTTTGGCTTATCTTTCCTCCCCATATGATGGGTTTAAATCTTAATATCTCAGAAGTACTTCCAGAGGATAAGATAGTCTTTTTACCCATAGAAAATATTTTCCGTTTTTGCAAGTGATGACTTTTATTCTTGACTTAACGATATGAAATTATAATTTGAATAGGTAACCATTTTCTCCAAAGCAAAATATTCTTATTTTCATTTTCTTCTTTTGAATAGAACCAATTATACTATTTCATAAATATCGTAATATGATTTTGAATAGAAATACCAATTATACTTACAATATAGCACACTAACAATAAAGTCCTAAAACAAAAATAGAAATATCAAAGGATTTCTAAAATGACATGACACTAAAGATAAAGAATGAAGAGCTAAGATATGATCCTAGGCCATGAAACAAGTTGCACTATTAAGTAGTGTAAATTCTTAAAGATTACCTAGAAGATAAAATTCTTAAAAAAAAATAAGGAAAAGAAGGGAAATCTTAAAGAGTAGAATTGAAACTTATTAGGCCTTTAATTTGAATGCAATTAGTTTATCTTTTTTAACTCAAATTTGTTTGATCTTTGAAACTTTAGAAAATGAATTTAAAGAATTAGGAATGGAAATACTAACATGGGGATTATTAAAATTCATCCTAAGCTTATCTTGGGTAAGAGCTTTAGGAGCTTGCATACTATTCTTTTTCTTCTCTTATTAAATATGATTTTATTTCTTAATATTTTTTCCTATTATGATTGTTATTATCCTCGAATGTTGTACACATATGTGAAGCACATACGTTCATTATAAATTGCATTATAAATTTCATTATACTATGATTTTCATTATAAATATCTTGTTTCATTATCAAATATTAACCAACCGCATTTATGTCATCAGATGACAAACAATCAAACATACTATGTAGTGTTTGTCGGTCGTAGACATGGAGTGTACGATTCATGGGCTGAATGTCAAAAGAATGTCCTACTTTATAAGGGGAGTGTTTACAAATCATATACTTCTAGAGAGGAAGCTGTCCGAGCTTGGGTGTTGTATGCACCAAGATGGAAGAGAAGTGATGAAAGTTCAGCAACTGGCAAACCAAAGTTTGAACTTCCAGATGATGATCAACATTCCTTCCAAATTATTTCATATCCATATGTAATCACTTTCTTTGTTGGCTTCTTTGTAGCATGTGTTTTGCATATTGTAATATCTAGCTTAACATAGGTGCTACAAATGTGTTATGATGTGTAGTACTGTATTTATTAGAACTCCCAAACAATGACCTCTGTGATTATTATTATCAGCTTTAGTAAACAGAAAATGCTCACTCAACGGTTGGTATGCCATGGGTGCCACAACCTAAATATATAGGAAGTATGGCATGGGTGCCCACAGGTTGAGAGGGGCCTTTATATGGAACTTATACCTTATCCCATGTTTGATTAACAATGAGATACGATATAATATTGTACCACCCATCATTTCTCATCTTCGTTTCAGAACAAAATAAAATAATAACTGAAATAACATATCCACCTCATTCTTTATCCTTTATAAAAAAAGATTTAATGATATTGTTGAGAGCAATGAGATATACATCTCTCATGGATTATAAATTATTTTCTCTAAAATTCTCTTTTATTTATTTATTTTTGACGTTGCCCCGCTTAACAAAAAAAAACAAAATTGTAAATGTAATTTTGTTTATTTATATTAATGAAGAAACAAAATTTACCTATTATATTTTTTCTAAATCCAAAAACTAAATCCCAAGATGAAGTATGTTTTATCACATCTATTTTTATTTCTTTGGTCATTCAAACACTAGCACAATAACAAACATGGTATCTTCGATATTAGTATGTATTAAAAATAATATTCATAGATATCATATTATAAAATAAATAATATCTTAAAATATGCATATTACATATTCATTCAACCAAATATACCAATGATTTTACATAGCCAACCAACCAAATCTACCATAAGTGTTTTTACCAAAATAAGTCTCAAATCTTTTTGTTTTATGTCATGGATCCATTTTTTTTTTTCATATTTCAATTTTATTAATTTGTCTCTTCACTCCATTTGTTTGTACCTTTATTCGTTCCATTCGTTCCATTTGCTTGTACCTTTATTGAATGATTCAAATCTCACCATGCAATTGGAAGACTTGGATTGAAAGTTTGATATAGTATCAAATCATTAGTTTAGATTTTTCATTTGATTTCGAAATCAAATTCATATGATGTGAATCTCAAATTTGATTCCATACCCACTCACACTAAAAGCAACAGAAAGGCATAGAACATAAAACCTAATTGAAAGGCAGAGAACAATGAGTTGCTATGCTCTCAATTTACCAACTCTGCTGTACAGAGTGGTCTTTATCATGAGCTTCTTTGTACTCCAGTTTCCTATGTATCATTGAAATATATGTTGCTGGGTATGGGACTTCTCTATGACTACTGCTTTTGACACTTGTTTAATAGCTTTCATGAAAATATATGAAGCAGTTAGTAGATACCCAATTGCCAATCCATCTTAACATTTCTGTAATTTTGCTGGAAAATGCAATGCAATATTGCAATATGAGTATGAAGGATAATTTCGTTCACAACTCGAACTAGTTTACTGCTAATCCATAATTATAACCAGATGTCTCGAAAAACAATGACATGAGAGTAAAGCAGTCCTTCCCATTAGCTGTTGAAAGAATATATGCATCAATGGGGGAATGTTAAACATCTAAAACAGATGGGAGATTCGTATACTATTTCAGAAGGTTTTTTCAAAGAACTGTTACAAGCAACCGGAAATGGAACACCAAAATTACAGGATAGAAGAAAACATAATCAACACTGAAGGAACCCAACTGACAAACTCGCACAGGCATCCATACACGATTCATGGTGTTCAGTTTCTAACAGTCAATGACCCAAAGGATGAAGGTTGTTAGTGAGACCACAACCAACATGGGCACAGGCACGTTTCGCTCATAATAGAAGCAACTTATGTACATAGAAAAAAATATAAAGAAAACCCTCACTACTTAGGAAGAAACAGGAAGATGATTGCACTACCAAAGCTTTGTTGCACACTGACAAGCCACAGTACTACAATTTCCTTTCCAAATCACTTCAGTCACATCTGGCAACACCTGCGATGTAAATCAATAGCAGCCAATTTGATCTTCTCCTGCAATCCCTGTCCCCCATAAAAGGTTTCATAAAAAATATTAGGACCTGTTTAGCAGTTGAAATTAAAGACATTTTCATTTTTGAAGATGAAAGTAATGAACTTTCTTTTAATCATGTCAAATTGCTAAATGCTTGCTGTTTTTTATACATGAAAAAATAAACACTTCAAAGTTCTTCGATTAATCCATTCCAAGAAATGCTCTCAGGAATGGTTTCTGAGAGTGCCATTTTCCAAATCAGAAAACATTCTCTTTTCTCTACTACCAAACAGAATAATGTTTGTGCAGAAACACCACAACATTTAGATTAAAACAATGATCAAAACCCAGAACACACAGAATTAGATGATTGAGAATTCTCAGTACAACCTTACAATTTCGGGTAATCCACACACGCTGCGCATACGGGCAAGTCTAAGATATATACAGCCTTCAAGAAAGACAATGCCATCCTCTCCATTGTTAGATTCACAGTGACAAATGAAAAAGACAAGGAAAAAAATAAATTGAAACATTGCTTCACGGGAATTTCAACAAACTGGTATTGTACAAACTAGTAGAAAACAATAACACAAATCAAAGTATAGTAACTCTGATTCAGACCTTGTTGTTCCATCAAACAATGGGGATGGCTCTGAGGTAGAATCAAGAGCTGGTGGAAGAACCTCTCTCACACTTCTGCAGAGTAAAGATCCAGACTAGGAAAGCCCAGTAAAACAAACCCATGATATTCAAAGTAATGCTCCGTTTGGTTGCCGAGAAAATAAAATCTTTTTGCGTCTGGGTACATACTACATAGTATGCAAAAATAGGAGAATGGTACCTTTGATTTTCGTTTTTTTCCCTTTCTTACATTGGAGAATCCCAGAGAAAAAGGAACCCAATAGTAGAACATAAATATAAATACAAATTCCAATTAATTTCTATTATATCTAATTTTTTCCTTTGTTTTTTCCATAATAAACATGAATATGAAAAAAACATTTTCCTTCAAAAAAAAAAAAATTTCCTTACTACTTTCTTGGTACCAAACATAAGGTAAAGCTACTATAGTCATAAGATTTTTATTCTCATCTTTACCCATCACATGTTCATGTCTCTTTCTAGCCGAGGGAGAAGTTGAAGGAACCTTTCTTACCTGGTACCCAAGACGTTCAATTCATATGAAATGTGGCCTACAGGTTAGTTGCCAACAGGAAGTCTAGGGGAGACTTGTCTTGAACCCAGTCGCCTGGTTGAACGAGATTTACTAGTCCTTGCTCCTACATTTGGAAGTTGCGCATCATAGACAGTGAACTTCGTTCCCAGAAAATTTGACCTGGCAGCAAGGGAAATGAGATAAACAAAGCGGGGCCAACATCATCAGTGAGAAACAACCACATCATATAACAACTACACATACCTCAACTTTCCTATATAAGTGTTGCTCCCCTTCCAAACATCATCAGCATTAAGAGAGATGATATCGTCTGTGCAAGTAGGATGTCTACAGTTCCGTGCAGCAAGAAGAAACTTTCCATCATCAGTTGAAGCTGTCAATAGATAAGACAAAAGCAAAAAAGTTACAACATTTACAGCTAAAAACGGAAACTCGAAAACATAACCTATCTTCTAAAAACCTGTCTTCTAAATATCCTACTTGGTTATTAAGAATGAGGACATCTAGCTCTTCACCAATCCAACCATGCAACTAAATACATCAAATGACCCTGGATCATTGCAGGTTCTATATGCTAAAAGCCTTCATTAATGAACCACAACTTATCAAAAAATAGATGGGGTTTAGTTATTCACCTTGAATTAAGCCGAGATAGAGATGATATGTTTGGTTGGTACTATTCCGTTTTATATAACACTGAAGGAGGGAGCCCCTTGGCCCAGGCTGGGGGAAAAAAATGATTTTCAAATATGAGCTTATAAAGGGATGGGCAAATGTGTTGAATATTATAAGCATCCAACAAACCCTCCAACCACCCCCATCCCAACACACATAGAGGACTTCAAAATTTTTTTATTGATATAATTTTTTTTTTTCAGTGTCGTTTTTTCACAAAATTTTGACAGTGGACTATCAAAGTAGCAAACCAATGGCACTTCCTTAGTCTAACATTGCTATAAAGGACAAATCACTACGAGTTTCCCACTAATGGTATCAAATAAATTAAAATAACCGGAAAAGCTTGATAAACAACATAAAAAATAAAGAATCAACATCTTACTTAAAAATTCCAGCTTCACCTCTCATATAGCATAATTACCTTGGCCAAATAGTCGGTAGAATAGAAAGCAATTTCTTCAACCTAGGTAATAGTTTCTCATATTGCATGGCTCTCATAGAACTACGCACCTGCAAAGAGGTCATGGAGTAACCTCTTTAGCTCAACCAAAATTTCATATACCAATGTATTTTTCTTAGTCAATGGTAAATTAATCTAAAATCACCTAACAGAAGGAGGGACACAACCCAAATATATCAGAAGTATGCAATGGGTGCCCAAAGTAAAAATGGTAAACCAAAAAAACCAATTATGATGTATCTATATAGTTTTTAGAGAGCTCTGGTATTGGACATGCCTAAATTTACAAACAAAAATCAAAATAGGAACAGTTATATTATAAAGTCTAAGTCATGATGAGAATGTCTTATGATCACATCCCTTTCTCCTGCGGCCACGATTCCGAAGTGTAACATTGCTCCTGTCTTCGTCATGGTGTCTTTATGGTTGTCAACCATCTTGTTTTCCTATTGTCGCCTGCAATTAAGAAATAATAATAATAATAATAATAATAATAATACCAATAATGATGAGAATAAAAAGAAGGGAAAAGAAGGTGACATGAAGCTAAGAAGTAGTTTTATCTATAACACACAAAATATAGTAGATAATAATAGTGCAACCTAAAACTGATTTGAGCATCACAATAGCATAGAGGGCTCCACCTTCTGATTATGGACTGCCGGCACCACCAGCCCCACTCTCATGCAAGTAAGGTGCCATCAGTGACTATCCATGTTACAAGTGGCCTCTATTAATCACATTTGACATGCCTTCATGACCTTCTCTCTAGCATTGTTTACCGCACTAGTAACCAAGGTAACGACCATCCTCAATCGATATAGATGCATCTTGTCCTGCACAACACACCAACATCATGGCCCGGTTTAGTCAAACATCTAGTACTCCGGATGATTTCCAAAATCTTTCCAATCTACATTATTGATTCCCCATATTTGAAACAACAACGAATCATGGCATCAACAACAAACAAAGAGGCATAATAATTACATTTCAATGGACGAAGTATTACGTCAAGCATAAAGTAACAACAACATAAGCATGACATCAAGAACATACCCTCTGCGGCCAAAACGTCATGCCCTCCCATTTCTATGCAAGTACACCTCATAGTCAGGATCTTCTTGTGTCCCATATTTAAGCGCAGATCATAATTAACGTCCAAATTCACATTCACAGACAAATTTGAAGCAGTTACCATCATGGAAATTCATTATAAGTACAGGGAATAAAAAATTACTCAAAAATCCACAAGTGCTTTGTGTAACATTTCGGCGATATTCTTCGTACTGATAGAAAGAATTGTTTGCCCCAGCTTATGCCTTGACTCAAAAAGTTTGTCTTTAATCACAAGCATCTTGGAGAGTTCATCAAGGCATTTCACCTTACACTGCTTCACAGACTGCAAGGATAGTTCTTCTTTCTTTACAAACATGTGATGGTAGGAAGCTTTTCTTGTAATGTAATTTTTAACTGTATCGTTGAAAGTAGCAGAAAACAGAAGCACCTAATCAAATATAAATTTTCCAGAGAAACAAACAACATAAATTTTTTTTTAAAATAATAATAATAGTAATAATAATAAAGAGGAACATAACCTATATTGTCAATTCTGTTGTAGGACAAATGCAAAGGGCCTGATGGACTTGCAGCTTTGGATCAACACGAGTCAACATTCCAGGTACAAAACAAGTTGTCTTGGCAGAACCATTGTCAGAAGGTTTAGTTTACCAAGTACCTTTTTATGTCCTCATGAGCAAACAAAATTTGAAATGTGATCAAGTTTGGTACAGTGTTCCCTCTTAATTACCTGGAATGGTCCAAAAATCTCTCTTGTAACAAGCTCATAATTGCCATCCTTCAGCATTTCTTCAAGCGGAATATAAATGGTTGTTGGTTTTAGAGCACCGTAAATTGGAGGGATAGAATGATTTTCTAAAGCCTTGCTACCAAATAGTAGCTCTGCTTCTGGTATCTGAAGCAACTTATTCATATGTTCTAGCATTGCTTTAGTTGTAAACTGCAATAAAAGAAAACATAAATTAACATATTAAAAAAAATATCAATAGGATTTCAAAAGGGATATTGGCTGTGACTTTGCCATACAAACAGATCCAAATAGAGTTTGCAGGGTGTAGGGAGAAAATTGGTAAGGGCAATTACAAAGACCAGACAAACGGAATAGAGGCCTGGGCAAATCCCAATGATGCCATATATCCCGCTTGTTAACAACATTCTTGGCTAACCACTAGCATGTCATTATTGCTAAAAAGTTGTTGAGAAGATAAATAACATCGTAATGTATGGCTCACTTGCACATCACTCAATGCAAAATAGTATTTATTGGCTGTGAGCCAAACCATATTCCTAATTTCTAGGCAAACAATCTAATGATGCATTCATTGTCCTCACAACCCTTAAAATGAATACACCTTTCAGCACAAGTGCATGAAATTTTATACTCATTTCCATAGATACCACAAATTCCTACCAATTGCCGCATGGTCCACTCTTTTTTTTCCACCTAATAGAATGCAAATGCAGAGATCAAACATCAGGTACATCTTGAGACTCTAAAACAATTTTTTAAAATCAAACCTAGCCATGGAAACAAAGAAGAGCAGCTAGTCAAATTTTAAACATCAGCAGGTCAACCAAGTTCAAATATATTAATTCACCAACATATTGTAAAAGAAGAATTAATTCTTAAGATGCATATTTCATTCAATCTTAGTTCTAAACCCCCAGGCAAGTCCAGTCACACCAAGTTGGATGGCTTTTTGGTTTAATTTAACCATGATTGGCCTGATCCACTGGAGAGGCCAATCCTTATCAATCAGTCTAGTTAATCAGTAAGATCAAGTTGTATACATTGTCCCAGAAGCATTGTTAGCCACAACCTACAGATCTAGAGTGGTAGCCATTTGGCAGGTGCCACCTAACATATCTTTTAAAAGAAGTTTGATCTATTTGGAAGATTCAATTCCAGGAGTATGCTTATGGCCAGCTAATCAGTAAGAACCGGAATTGAACATGTCCCAGGAGCACTGTTAGCTATGCATAATATGCATGCAAATTGGTAGCCAGTTAATAAGTCTCTTCTAACATATCTGAAAAAAGGTTCTATCCAATTAGATGATGCAATTCCATCATACTTGCTTTTCTTGACTGTTTTTCTTTACATTTTCTTACCTTCCAAATTGTTAACAGCATGGTTCAACTTACCAGTCAGATGGTAATAAAAAAATAATATCAGCCAGGTCAGGTGCAATAACAATCAGCTGAGCAAGCTTATTTGAGCAATAATAGAATAATGACAAAAAAAACACCATGCTTACGCTCAGAACAAGTCCAATAGTTAGATCTTCTAACTTCCTTCTTGCAGCAAGATCTTTCATTCTGGAAATAAGTGAACTTTTAAACCAGTTCTGCATAAGAATATGATATAATTAAAAGAAAAGAAAGAATTTAGATAATAACCACTTGAGACTAGAATTTCCAATACTTGATATTCTTTATAATGACAAACTCTATTTGCAATTGCTAGAGAGAAATGCCAAGAGAACAATTACTTCAGCCTACAACCATAATCTTCCAAATAAACAAATGCAAAACCTACAGAGTTGTCAGAGTGAAGCAGCTAACCTCATGCATGAATACTATTGACTGTGCAGAGCACTTTTGGCCACTGCATGCATATGCATCTTGATCACAGACCCATGTAACATAGTCCACCTTTCATTCAAGAACAAAATGGGTATGACGCAACAAGGGATTTACAATTAGAATGTGAGAATATATGGATGGGAAACTGCATGAACTAGAGTCATAAATTGTATTTAAGAAACCTCTTGAACATTTGGTCCTAGAATTTTCCAGTTAAATCCTACATCTTCCAATGTAATCCTAGAGGGCTCCACCTTCTGATTATGCACTGCCGGCACCACCAGCCCCACTCTCATGCAAGTACGGTTCCATCATTGACCTTGCCTGTCCAAGGTGGCCTCTATTAATCAAATTCGACATGCCTTCAAGTCCTTCTCTCTAGCATTGTTTGCCGCATTAGTAACCAAAGTAACGACCAGCCTTAATCGATATAGATGCATCTTGTTCTGCAAAACACACACCAAAATCATAAGCTGGTTTGGTAAAAATTCAAATAAACCAATTTCTAAAGTCTTGGTTACGCTTACCTCCACGATTGAATGGGCTAGAGTCGCCCAGTTCCAATGTTCTATGTACTTGATTGCGAACATGCCACAATCATATCTACACCACTAATTGCATTACACCAATCATATGCATACATCAAGCATAAAAGACAAATACATCAGTAGCACATATTTAATGACACATAAAATAATAACGGTTAAAGTAATCTACCCATTTAGCTGTTGCACAATTTGGGGTTGCATATGCACGAATTTTGAGACCTCCACTCGCCTGAGCATGGAATGCTTTATCAATTACCTCAGACAAGTGTCTCGATACGACACTTATCCCGTTATCCCTTCTTAAAGGCAACGAAAATAAGATTTTGATCCTTGAAGCTGGAATATTGACCACGTGCACGTGCCAATGGTTGTTGTTGCAGACAGGAAAAAATAACTATACACATATTCATGACATTGCCATTAATAGGTTAGTAGGGCACTATAATATGATAATTAAATGAAACAAAGGCTTTGGCCATGATGCCATTGTCTAGGTTTGACGTACCAAATCACAACTTGAGAAATCATGGTCCACAAATTCTGTATGAAGGAACATTCGACACCGCTCTCTGATTTCATGCTTTTTGGCCTTTGTCGTCAGGCTGGCTAGCACCACATGTCCATTTGTTCTTACAACTTACCACATAGTCTCCAATTTAAAATAATAGAGAAACGCATTAAAGAATTATGATTAAGGCCTCACGGAGAATGATGGGTCGAAATAGTGTGCGCGCGGTGGTCTAGCTTGTTCTGCATTCATCATTCGACAGACCACTCCGATAATCTGAAAATGTACACATGTAAATGACCAAAAAACATAATAATGTGCTTCTTATATAATGACCATAGCCCTAGCCGAAATCTTTGACACACACCGCACTGTTTACCCAACGGCCTCCATTAAGCAAAGAAAGCTCATCCCGTGTTATGTATGTGCCATGCATATCGCACAAGATTTCGCTGTAATGTAAAAAATGTGTTAAGTCAATAGCCATAAACTTTAACAATAATGTTCACTTTAACAATAAATGGTGAATTCATGTCAAGTACCTTGGCTTATCGTCTTCCGACAACGCATAATCTGCAACCAACCTTTCTTGTTGGCTGATTTTAGGAAATAGTTGAACACATTGAGAGACGAAGAGTGATTTGCAAATGGCGGCTGGTTTGACAAGCCTGTTCGCTGTGTGTTTAAATCTCTGCCTAGGGGTAGGTGTAACTTGTTTGCTGCCACAACCTTCTTGAACGCCCATTTTCACCCTTTTAGATGATTGCAATTCAACACTCTTTTGTGAAGGTGGGCATATGTGGTGGTCAATACATGCGCCATCATCTACTGCTGCACCGGAGACTCTTTGCTGGCCAGAATGAGTGCTTGCGACACCGGTTCCTTTTCCCATCATTTCATCACTACAAGGATGCACCCGGTGCTTCCCTCGTCTTTCTTTCTTTTTACATTTACATTTTCTTCTGGTGGAGTGAGTGCACAACCACTTTGTCCTCTACTTGACCTTGCACGTAGTGTGGCAATGTCTTGTGCCATAGATGAAGCAAGGCTCATAAGATGTTCTGAATTCCCACTCAGCCGTGCTTCAATGGTCTAGTGTTAGGGAGAAGGGGTATCAATTAGCACGGTCAACTAGAATGAGGATGGTGCTTAAGTTTGTTTGTAAAGTAATAAATTCGTAGTGCCATGGCATACCTTAGTTAGGTCATTAGAGTGTGAGCTGCCCGCCTCGTATGGACGTCCATCATTATGTGCAGAAGGTTCGCTTTCCTATATAACCTGCCCATATATCAAACAAACATTAATGATTACGTTTGAAACATAAATTAATGATAACACCAAACTACGTTTATAGAGTTGATGAATTTTACCATACCTGGACATGGCCATAATTGCCATAGGTGTGTATTTCGGTAGCCAAGCGCCTCTTGAGTTGCTCATCTGTCCATGCAGCAGAAAGTGGACTGCGGACTTCAACTTGGAAAGTCGTCATATAGAACTTGGTGATATAGAAAAGGTGTGAAGTGGGAATCAAATATAAGTTGGTTAGAGAAGCTATTATAATATCAACAAAAGAAGAAATTATTTTGGTAGATGCATATGACATTAATGTGGAGAGGTTGAGAAACAAATACCTGAAGAAACAAGACACAACCTCTAATGTATGTCGGGTGACTTGTACGATAGTCCCTTATCCCATCCTTGACATATTGGAGAACAAACTTGGCCCAATTTTTGCGGATCCCCACTTCACTATCCCAAACCGTGTCCCACAAGTCATGCATACCTTCTTGTTTTGAGTTGGGGGCAAGGATAGTGGCATAGGTGAAAATGAGGAAGGACTTCATGAATTCTTCGCCAATTGGTAGATCACGCAAATTAGCTTCCAATATTTTAATGTCGTATGTGCGGTTGGGTGTGCCACACCTATTGTAGATGAGAATGTCAACGCCATTGTCCGGGATGCCCAACACCTCTTTAACATCTTTGGGCGTGACTGGGACAACAACTTTTGTTTCCATGCATAAGCGATAGTAGCCAATGTCATAATTGGCGACTATCCACGTTATTAGCTCATAACGCAATTCTTTACAGCCAAGCTGCAGCAAGCCCCCGAATCCCATATCGCTGATGGCATTTTTCTTATTCATTGGGAGGGTATCCATGATTGATAGGAATTTCTTTCTCGAGCAGCGGGATTTTGGTAACTTAACCTACAACATGAAAGAAGGAAAATATATTACAAATATGTCGCAATTCCAGAGTTAAGCCTCAAGGGCAATAGTTTTAAAAGTACGTTAAAGGGCTGTCGAATATTTTACCGCTTTAGATCTTGATGGAACATGGCTTCTCCGCTTCCTTTGTCTGCTATCCATGTGTTTATTAAATGAAGTGCTTTTTTTGCTTGAGTATTTTCAACAACGGTGTAGACTAGTAGTTGGGGAAAATTATGCACCAAGAGATTTTGAATGGAGCATCACCGTGACAATTGCAATATAAGGGGTAGATGTTGCATCTGCACTATGAAATGAGCAGTTTTATATATGTATTCCTCATTAACAGCATGACAATCTTAAAAGTCCACATGTATAGTGTTGTAGTTGTATCAGTTGATCAGAATTGATCTCAAATATAATAAAAATGAGTTCAGAGGTCAAATAAAATTCATAAAGTTTACATAAAACAGTTGGCCCTTTCAACCCTTAAGATAGAAAACAACTTTCACTAAAAGTGAAAAAGGTCAAAACAATATAAGTGAACTAGTGCACAAAGTCCAAACATAAATAAGATTATTTTTAAAAGAAACTTAATATTAAATATTGTAACCAATATTTTCATTTTATACTCCATTTTGAACCATGCATTGGACATGGCTGATGAAATTGATGCTAATACAATCTTGGTGATACATTGCGTATGATGCCATAAAGTGGTTACAACCATCTTTTGATGGATCCATATTTGTAGATCATATGAGCTGCTTAGTCTGAAACTATTTCAGATCAAGCCGACCAAACAAACCATTAGTCTAAGGCCAAAGTGAATTGATGGTGTATGATTCAAAACAAGTTGATGTGGACAGGGTAAAAACAATGGAAAAGCTTGTAAGTTGTGGATTTTGGAACAAGGCTGTGAATTGGATAATGCTGAGCATTACAAATTAAATGGCCCAATATTCCATGATAAAAGAAAGTATATTGATTATCTTAAAAAACCAAGCCAGGCAGAAGAGAATGTTAACACTTTTTCTATGCTACATTAATCTATGTGGTTATTTAAGAGTATGTTGACTAATTTGTTATGTGCTAGAGTAATGTATGTGGTGAGAAAAAGGTATTCGAAGAACAAAACCCATGAAAATAATAAGACTTGTGAGAGTAGTTAAAGGGGTATATTCATAATTTCCAATAAACTACCAATTAGAGATAGGATTTTTCATTTAGGTTCAAACTTGAAGGTGAAGCTCAAACCCCCATTCAGAGATGGGACTGAATATGGAAATTTAGTACAATGCCTTTAACAATGACCCAAATTTTCCAACCAGTGGTCGATAAATTTCAGGCCCTATTTGGATTGAAATACTGTTAAAAACGCAGATTCATCAACATGTTTCTATAATTAAAAAGGGCAAAAAAAAAAAATTAGAATGAAAAGAGTAACACCCAGATGGATTTATACAAAATGTAGATGACAAGACATCAAAGAAAATAATTTGCTCGACTTGCCATGTCAACTAGGTGCAACATAAACAAAATACACAATACAAAGAGACCATTAACTTCATCCACTGCTCATAAGAGGAAACATGAGTTCATGAAAGTAGGAATGGTTGTCTATTATGAAAAATAAAAAAAAACCAAACGTACATATGTGCTTACCCCTAGGAGTTCTTCAAGCTCTGTGAAGGGAGTCTTTCTCTTGCTATGGTATCATAGATGGAAACTGCCTGCAGAAGTGGCTGGAAAGCCTATGGAGGTCTACTAAAAGCAAGAAAGGGCACTCTATTACTATCAATTTAAGGTTATGAAACATACTATACAAGACATGGTCATAGGTGATGATGCATCAGAAGACAATAAACATGAAGAGTATAGCAAGGAAACAACAAAGATGTATGGGAAGAGGCTGATCAGACTCAACAGAAGCATAGTCATATTTTGCCATATATTGGGATAGTAGCAAGAAATGTCATGTGAATGACAGTTTTCCAATATGTACCTTTGTTGTCCCTATGTCTGTGAATGATGGATTTTGATTTACAACCTGTATAAGCTTGTTTAGTACAACGATACAATTTGTTCAAGTATTGTACAACACAGTTCTTAATAAATGGGAGCTTGATATTTACAATATACCTTAAATTGGAATTAAAAAGTACACCACTATATGGTTTTCAACAAGATTAGCCTACTAAGAAATTAAGCAAAAGGAATTATGATAACAATCTTGATGTAATATTACCCATTACAACACACCAGTGATAAGTGTTACATATGTGTTCTTGGTTGGTAACAACCTTTAGAAGAGTGTTCAAAACATGTAATGGATATACAAAAAACACATAGCTTTAGTCAGGGAAGAATGTGACAGCATTGCACTTAAGACAAAGGGTTCTTGCATGTTTTCCTATTATGCTCGGAAGTATGACATCTTGAGCAATAGACAGTCCGTTTATCTTGAAATTGGGACTCAATGCTCTTCTTTCTTGGTCTTCCGGGAGGCCGCTTGGTATGGGGAGGGTTAAGAGAGAGGAAAACTTCACCGGTGATAGATCGAACCAAACCATCATTAGCGACCATTGGCATGTCATGGGTCTCTATACCGGAGAAGGAGCCCGAGTAGATCAGCTCTTGCATTGGGAATTTATACCAATCTTGAACAAAATCAACAACATTCTAACCGATGGAAAGAATAACGGCCACCGCATGTTTACAAGGGATGCCTAACATTTCCCAACCCCTACATGTGCAAGTACGCTTCATAATGTCCACATTCAAGAAGGTGGTTCCAATAGAAACCCCCAAATATTTCGTTCATGAAAGGAGTGACCAGATACACCTCACCCTTGGCAATTTTCTACAACACTTTTTCTTCAATTTTTGGCCCTATACATCCCTTCCAATTGTTTGATTCCTCTTTATGTTTGACAAGCATAGAACCTAACTTAGCCATATGCTCTATTAGAAATGTACAAATGGAGTGATGTCTTTCATTCCTTAGCCAAACATTAAACGACTCGGCAAGGTTTGTGGTCATTTTATCCCATCTTTGTTTTGGGAATTTGGACATAGCCCAATGTTCGGGTTCATTTTCTTCAACCCATTTGGCCAAAATGTCATTGTATTTCCTTAGTTCAAACATGGAAACATTGTAATCGTGCTCTAACCTTGCATAGGCAATACTATCAAGGAATTGGAGTGCATTTTCTTTACCTTTGTTCCCTCTTGTATTATGTTTGCTCAAGAAAGAGCTGAAATTTTCCTTCAAGTGATGGTAACAGTAGGATGTCTATTCGAGATAATAACGACTTCCTTATCTCCAACAACCTTCTTCAAATTTGGCAAAAACCAAAACCAATCGTCATAATTTTCTGAGCTCATCACGCCAAAGGCTAAGGGGAACATGGCGTCATTAGCATCGTATGCGGTCGCCGAAAATAACGCACCCCTATATGGCCCACTCATATGGGCGGAGTCAATAGCTATGATTGGCCGACACCCCATTGCAAACCTTTGGATAGATACCGAATGAGCAACAAAGAGTTGCTCAAAATGTCCATCACTTGAATGCCCCAACTCAACAATGCTTCCCGGATTTGTTGCAACCATTTTCTCACACATCCAAGGCAACAATTTGTAATAATATTTGGGTTCTCCATAAATGCGCTCATTTGCCTTCTCCTTGATATTCCATGCTTGAAGATACATCAATTGCATCCCATGTTGCCTTTGAAAGTCCTTACAAATTTGGCGGGGTTGGTAATCGGGAGTGGACTGGATGACATCATCAATAAGCAATGAAGCCCGATTAGATCTCACTAAAGGTTGGCATGCGGCAACATCTTCCAAATTATGATTATGGTGGTTATGAAAAGTGTGAACCTGAACGATGTTCAAATCCCCAACTGCACGAGCTGTGACTTTCCAAGGACATTTAGTAACTGTGCAAACAACTGTCATGTGTTTCGTACTATTCCTCTTGAAGCGATAACGGAATCTACCAGCAATTGACATCAAATAAATGGCATCACGGAACTCGGCAGCATTGGGGAAGGTATGTCCACTACCCATAATGGAATTTTCAAACCGCCTTGAGTCATGTTTGAGTATATTTGCTTCCGCACATCTATGGGAAAACCCATATGACTCAATTATAAGAGAGTCATTGCAGATATTAATTAGCAGATCACCACCGGATGAAAGTAGGTGTGCGGAATTCGAACCAACAATAGGAGAAGGGGCACTACAAAGGAAAAAAAAATGTTCATCCATTTACATATATTTGAAGAAAAGTTAATAGACATAGTGGATGTGATGTTGGGAAGGCTATTAGTATCTATTCGGTGCTATACAGCCTTCAACAACTTCACTTGATGATGAGACATAGACGTGACAAAACATTTCGTTGAATCAAAACATCTTAAGTAGGGCTGCATCATCATGCAACGATAGTAGACATGATGGCTCAAACTTGACCGTGAATTCCAATTTGATAGAATTCTGGTCAAAGTGCAGTGCATCACACAGTTTTGAAACGAAATCACTATGTGACATATGCCGACTAACAACCATCGATTTGGTACGCCACCCTGATATTGAACAGACCCTCCAACACATTTAACTAGCTGACCGCCTTCATGAATGTAGCAGAACATGTCCTCTTCCATCACCTTAATTAAATAGAAACTTGTTACAAAAAAAATGACAACAAAAGTAAATAGGGATTATGTATGAATATAATGATGAAGGAAAGAGGAGAAGAGAGAGTGGAGAGAAAGGCCATAAAGGGGTCATCCTCAGGCCATGTGATGGTAATTGAACGTCTAAGATTTTTTTTCTTAGTGACATAGAAGACGTAGGGGAAACGAGAGAGCATGGATTGAAGGGCCCCTTTCTATATTCAAATCCCTAATATATACATTTATCCATAATCTAATGCCATGAAGTTGCTTAAGGAAGATGAATGGTGGCTTCCTCCCTACCCACCTTTCCCATGTCCTCATCTCCAACCGATTTTCTATGTTTCTTTCCACTTCCATTCCTCATCATCCTAAAAACATAATTACATCTTATAATAGTTATCGAAAAGAACCTTTTACCAGGGACAAGACATTAATAGTTAAATGATCGCACATATCGAAGAGGGACATTCTTTTGATGCAATTACTTTATGACTCTCACTCTCACTCATGTACATAACTTTCTATCTTAACTTTGTAGGTGTATACCTAGGCCTAATGTGTTTATACATGGACCTTGATTCGAAAGTGAAAAGTCCATCGTATCTTCACAAAGATTTCAATAAATCCCATATTATAGTTTTTTTCGAAATCAATTTGTATAATGCATCAAATTCGTTCATAGAGTTAATATTCAATCACCTCACCCTTTCAAGGTAAGAAATTGAAAGCAATTTTGGTGGACAAAGACAAAGCAAAAATATGTGGTAAACAGTGAGTGATTAATGGGGCTGACTATAAACAAATAAGTTACTGTCTTAGTGAACATAACAGATGATAATAGTTGCACAGTTTGGAAGAAAAGTTGATTGCAAAAACATCACAATAATTATGGGTTTTCCCTACATTTACATGATGTTCTTGCAAGAAAAGGAGAGAGAGATAGAGACACAGACACAGAGAAGAAAGAAGAAGGAGCATAGGAAAAAGAGAATACCTCAAAAACAGTTCCCAAGTAATCTATGAATGATAGAAAGTTGGTTTCTTAAAAAAGTCCGTATATATCTCTAGTCCAACAAGGAGAAGCTGAGAATGGGAAGAGAAAAAGGGACAGGGAAGGAATGTAAAAGCTTAGATATAGTACATAATGAATAAGCTAAGAAGGATTAATGTTTATTGTAAATAACATAGGGTTCTTCTGGTATGTTTGAACAAGAAGTTAAAGTCACTTATGTTTGGAAATAAATATGACAACAAAATAAACATTTTATATAGGTAACATTTTTGCCCTCTCTTGAAAATTAAAGTGGAAACCTACCAGGATCCCACCCCCAACAGTTTGCTACGCCAACCAGGTTTCAAGGGCTATGAAAAGGGAGGCCAAAATAAGCATTGAAGACAACTTTTAAGAAGCAAGAACCAGCAAGAAAGAATCTGGAAGCTAATATAAACAAATCTCAATCAAATTACAGCATATACCCTGACTATGCAGGTTCTATCACTCAAAATATTATGGTCAACTATTGACCATTAAGCATGCAAGTAGAGGTGGCCAGAAACAACATGACAGTGAAGGGTTAAACCAAACATGAAGTTGGCTGGCAACGAAGGATTCATATAGCAGTACCAGTGAAGTAGCTGGATCAAAGACTAGTTGAATTAATTTGTTAGGTATATGCAGATATAATATAGTCTCTGCAACATATTGTGGTAAGTATCCAATATGAACTTGAAGCTATATTTACTAATAGATAGTGCAGGCATGTGATATTCTATATAGGATTGGTGAACAGTAGAAAATGCTACAAAAAACAGTTGAAAACACCTCAATTATTCTAAAAATCAATATGTTTGTAGAATAATTTATGAAAACACCATTTTCAGTCAAAAGTTTGCCAAAAGTGTTTTTTAATTTAGAAAACAGTTTTATTTTCGAGAACGGTTACAAAATGGACCCTTGGTGTTTGTCATATATATATAAACATATATATTATTGAGTTAACTAACATTTTACTTATTTCATTCTCCCATGTATTGGATTCACTCTTTTCTAGAGCGTTAAATATAATTTTCTTACGTATGAAAGCAGAATTAACCTTTTATATCTCATTGTATTTTTATTTTTTTTTTCTGATCTTAGGACAACTTCAGTTACTAAAAATATTCCATAACTTTAATAATCATCAAAGACAGAAGGTTGTGTCAATCTTCTACATCTTGGAACAACATTAAAATATCACCCTTTGAGTAGCAAAATCAGGTGTAAAAAATCTTGGGAGTCAAATGCCAGGACTCATAAAAGTACAAAGTTTTCTTGTACCTTTTAGTCTCTTTTTACAGATCTATTTAAGAGGATACACTAAAAGAAAATGAATAAAATAGATAAAATCCTATGCTTTATGTTCATTAGAAAGGAAAACTCACACTGCCTACTGCCATTAACTAAAAAACATGATATTTATCAGATGTAACCCATCAAAAAAAGAAAAAATAAAAAATTAGATGTACTATGAGGAACAAGAAATATAAAATAGAGAACTCCACAAAATGGACAACCTCCACACTCCCAGAAGGCCAGAATGCACCCCCTACCCACAGGAAGATTTCCTTAAACTATCCATACAAATATATTATAAACTTATATATATAAGAAACCATACTGGCAAGAACTTTTATACTCAATTCATTTATAAATCATACTGACAGGAAACTTTATATTCATTCATTTACAAACCATACTGATAGGCACATTTGTACTCGTTAATTCATAAATGTAAGAATCCATACTGATTCATGCCTAATTGGTGTCTCAGCTGATGTGTGTCCAGCTGGTGCTCTTTGATGGCGGGAGTAATCAACAAAATTTTTAACCTATAACACCATGAACTAGGGTAGCAAATACAAAGCTACTATAGCATAGTGGCTCTAGGATCGTTCCACTGGGAAGGGTACTCAAGTTGAAAATGATACCAATTCAAAGTGAATTGGTGCTGTTTCATTTCAAGATTAGCTTAAGAAATAAAACACAAACTTTGGTTGGAAAAGGGTTAAGCTTAAGTTAACAACACGGCAAGGGAAGAAAATTACTTAAGAAGAAAAACATTCCTTGGAGATTCAGGTTTACAGGGGAGGTTCCTCATGCAAAAGCATAGCTCCGGTCAGTTGGTTCATTTCCTCACATTAGAGAATTAACATAAAGTCAATTCTTTAACAGGTGCTGCACAAATGCATCCCTCAATTGGATTTCAGCTCTAATTCTCTCACTGATGCAACTTGCAATGGTTTGAGCCTCTCACTTAGCCTTTACCATTCAAGGTGATCTTTAACCTTGGATTCCCCGTCAAAAGCTCGCAAGAGGTAACTAATGGATGTCTCCTAAGAGTCCAAAAGCTTACCAGGTGTTGGCTATTCTAGAAAATCCTACCTTCAAGTCACCTACCAGAGGCTCGCAAGGGGCAAACTAGTGCATCTCCATGGTTAGAGATCACTTGCCTTACCAAGTGTTGGCCCAGGTGACTCCAAGGCGTTTTAAGTTAACTAAAAACATTAGAAACCATTCACGGGACACACTCTCTCTTCATTCATAGCTGAAACCACAAAGCTTCTGATTCTTGCACTTGGAACCTTTCCCGGCAACCTTAACTCCAAGGAACTAAAAGGTTTAGTTACTCATTCTCTGGGGAAAACTCCTCAGAGAGTGCATAACTTAGTAAAATAAGTAAAAACACAATCAAAGTGAGAAGGTAAAGCAGAGCTCAAGCTCTGTGTATTTCTTCCTTTGAAATTTACAAAAGGTTCATCACACTAACACCCTCAGAACAGGCTCCTCGGGCTCTCTTTAAACCAAAATTACAATGATAGCTATTCCATAGATATTTTTGCCAAATTTCTAACTTAAAAGCTAAGGAATCCTATCACTGGTGACTTACAAGGAGAATTTGGGCATTTAGGCAACAAAAATCTAATGAAAAATATCTCCAAGTGTCGGTTACAAATATCAGGAAGCACTAAGGACCATTTCGCAGGTGAAAAGTGAGGTTTGCGAAATTTCGCAGGTGCACAAGAAGGGCTGCGAAATTTCTTCATAGCAACCAGCTGATTCAACACCTTTGCAAAGTGGACTTCCATCTTGTGGTGTTTGGCTTCCATCGCGGCGTGAAGCTTCAGGGGAAATCCATAGCACTGTACAAAAGTGTTGCGAAATATCTCGCAACAAAAGGCTGATTCCGCAACACTTTTCTGAATCCTTCCTTCAGCTTGGAGCAGTTGTCTTCCAAAGGCTGTAACTTCCTCATTTCAGCTCCAAATTGCACACGGTTTGAAGCATTGGATTGTTGACTTCCTAAGCTTTCAAATGACATATTGTATGCATAATTTGGACTTCAGGAAGTGCTCCAAAAGTGGCTGCAGTGACTGTCATCAAGAATGCTTCATGGCTGGATTCTCTTTGCTTCCCCTTGCTTGCCAAGGATTCCATATAACTCTCCTCAATCTCAAAATGCTTTGGTGCTCAAAATACTAACAAAAACACCAAAACTTACACAATTTGATTAGAATTGATTGAAAGGGGCCTTAATATGCTAATTGGGTTAAAAGTCACTAACTACTACTCAAAAGTGTTTAAAAGGATTAATTAGAAGCTATCAAATAGCACTTTTTGAGTAGTAATCACTCCCCCCAACTAACATATTGCTAGTCCCTTAGCAATGAAGGAGAGAAAAACAAAATAAAAATACCATAATTTACAACATCATGCTAATCACTTCCAAAAAAAATTTAAGTGGCATGACTGACAAACTCTCACATGGAACATTAAAGAAATATAACCTCAAATTTCAACAAGAGATATCAAAAACTTTGCTGAATACCATTGATCAAGGGAATAAATTATGCAAATTGAAGTTTTAAAATCATTTTCACTTCCAAAGAACCAAACTTTAATCTTCCACAAAAATCTAAGTGTAAGATGATAGCTTCCGAATATAGCATGCTAAACTAATCTCTCCCCCCAACCTATCTCTTTTCAACACTTAGCAAACTGACCAAATTCAATAGTCAGAGAACACACTTTTTTTTTTTTTTAGGGTAAAGCAGGCTTAAGGGGCATTCTTTTCTGTTTTGTCCATGTAATGGGGGTCCATCGATGACTCCCAACCAATTAAGGTTTAGGGCATCAAGCTTTAAGGATCTTTCAACCACTAACTCCTCGGATTTCGCCCCGGACTTTTTCATATACCCTTTTTGCCTACCATATGCTAACTCCACCTATCCACTCTTGTAACGAGCATTGAGGCCGGTGACTCCCAACCAATTAAGGCTTAGGGCACCAGGTTTCAAAGGTTTTCACCATATACCCTTTCAGACCTTGCTCGGGTTTCAAGGCAAGCAAACACTTTGCTTTCTTTCTTTTCTTTTTCAAAGGCTCATTGGCCTTTCATAAGGTGTCTCAGTATTATTAAAATGAGGTCAAAAATACCAAGTCCCAAAATTTTTTTGAGTCAAGGGGGAAATAGTTTCTCATTTTATAAAAGGAATCTATTGTGTACATTGTGTGGATAGCTTAAAGTGGAAGGACTAAATTTTATTTCAATAGAAGTTTCAACAATTGAACCACTTTAGCAAGCATAATCCAAACTCTAAGTTAGATGAAAAGCAACAGTTCAGCTTCTCCTATTTTAATTCGAAAATTTTTCCTCAAAATCCATGGAGATTATAGTAACAAGCAAAAACTACAACTAAATTACTAGGCACAACTGAATTATCAAAATACTTAGCATACTTCCTTCACTTTAGCAAACTTCCTTCCTCATTTCACCCCCCCTCCCCCCCAACCAAGCTGAGCATTGTCCTCAATGCGATATGGGTGATCGAAAATTAAAGGGAGGAAGTGGTACCTCCTGATCGATATCAATTTCGAATACTGATTGGAGAAACCACATGTTTCAAAAAGAATAAAAGGTGTGAGCAAAGGAAATAAGAGTAAATTAATGCTAAGAGTTAACAAAAAAAACTAGACTTTGTATTACTTTAATCATTTGTGAACAGCTGGAAAAAGAAGTAATACAAGTAATCCAAAGAATCTCCATATATGCTATCAAAATGTAGGAGATTTCATATAAGACTAACCAAAACAAAATATAAAAAAGTAATATATAAAAGACATATAAATGTTCAGATAGGAGGGTGGTGCTGGTGCTGAAGGCCTAAGGAGATGGCTCTGCCTCTGGAGTAGCTGACTCATGAAGGGCGTGAGGCTCTGTAGTGGTAGGAGTGACCTGCTCATCAGCTGCTGGGAGGCCAAGATGCTGCTGAAGCTGCCTCAGAATAATAGTATGCTGAGCCTGAGTGGTCATCATTTGCTCCTGGCGAGCTCTCAAGGCTGCCATCTCTTGAGCACGACTGCTCTGAGAGGCTGTCAATGTCTCCAATGCCTGGCATAAATCCCTATACTCAGAAATAGGGATAGCCATCCTAGGCTCGGCTGATGTGGAAGGCTGTGCTGAAGCTGGGGCTGCTGGAGGAGTTGGAGAGGCTCTGGCTATGGAGGGAGAGACAGCAGGTATACCCTCAGGTATAAGACGTGGGGATGCTCTCCTGGCAGCTGGAGCTTGAGCTGGCTGTGGAAGCTCTGGCTGCTCCCTCCTATAGGCTGTCATGTTGCTCCATTTTTCGAAAGTAAACACATCTTTACAAATCTTCTTTCGCTCCTGCTGAGGCTCTGCTGGGTACCCCAGATGTTCAAGAATTTGGCATAGCAGCCTCGGGAAGAGAAAAGGGATGGCATCAGCTCTGGCCAACTTTTTCTTATGCATCTTCTCTTCAAAGTAGAGAAGGGCTGCCAGGATCAAGTGGTGGGGGCAAAAAAAAATAGCCCTCTGACATTCTGAACAAGGTTTCCAACATAATTCCCCTTCTCTGGGTCCAATGCTGAAGGGGATAGATACTATGCCGCAACAGGGCATCAATGAGGAACATCCTTGGGGAAAGTTCTCCCCTCAGCAGATATGGATTTCTGGAAGCTCCTCCAGACAGGATATGCACCATCTCTAGCTGAGATGGATTGGCCCAAGCTCGGAAATCATCAAAATGGCTGGGCTCATATGGAATATGCAAAGCCTCAGCTATATGCCGAGCTCCCAAGATGCCATGCCTACCATCAATAGTGAAATGAATTAAGGTAGGATCCCTGACCTGTCGAGTAGTCATGGATTGATAGAAATCCATTGCTATTCTGGGGTAAAAGAAGTCTCGTGGGGTCATAAGCTGCTCCATTCGATATCTGCGCAGCAATTGGAATGATTCTTCAAGCTCCGGGCGCAACTGGAAAGCGGCTATGTCAAAGCATAGCTTCGAGTGGAATGGCCGGGCTCGGCAATCCAAATTGCCTTCAATTGGAGGCTGAGCGAGAATTGGACGCCTAATTATCGCTTCCGGAGCTGGTTCAGATGGAATTTGGGGCTCAGGAAGCGGTGGCTGGCTTGCTTGAAGTTTTGCAGGTGGTGTCGGAGATGGCACCGGCGACGGAATTGGAGACGGGGTAGGGGATGCAACAGGGGACGAAACAGGGGATTGCCCTGTCAAGTCAATGGGCTCCGAGCTTTCCACTCTAGCTCGCTTTTGGAGGGGACGACCCCCTGACCTGGTAAGGTAGCGCCTCGCCGGAGGCGTCTGCAATGTCGGCTTGGCCTGGCGCTTCTTTAGCGAGGGCTTTGCCGGCGGCGGAACGGCTTCTGGCCGCGGCGGCTCAGAGGTTGAAGCTTGCACTGGCGCCTCGCGCGGCGTTCGCTTTCGGGTGGAAGGGGAGGAAGACTTCGCGCCCCTGGTTCATGCCATTGCGAACTGACGAGGGTTAGGACGGCGGCGATGAACGAAGGGGACAATCGGAGGTGCTAGCGGCGTCGGTCTATGGAGAGGAGACGAACGGTCTGCTGCTGCGATTTTTCCCCCTTTCTGAAATGGATTCGCAGCCCAAATGACCGGTATTTATAACGGTTACAAGAATATGAACGGTCATTTGGGGTTTCGCAGAAGAAAACCGGCTTCGCAGCAAAATTGGGCGTTTCGGAAGAGAAAATCGCTTTCGCAGCTCACTTCGCAGCTGCGAAATTGGAGTTACTATGCTGCGGAATGGCGCTCGTGTGCCAAAAATCGGTTTCGCAATTGCGGAACACCTTTCGCAGAAGAGAAATCGCTGAGAAATCGCTGCGGAATGGCGTTTTTTTACGCCTTAGTGGTTCGCAGAGCACTTCGCAGCTGCGAAATGGGGGTTCCTGTGCTGCGGAGTGGCACTCGTGTGCCAATCTTGGATTCGCAGCTGCGAAATCGTTCGCAGAGGGCTCAAAAGTGTTGCGAAGTGATTTCGCAACAAAAAACCATTTTCGCAGAGAAATCCTCTTTGGCTGCGAAATCTCGCAGAGCTCTTTTCCTCCCCTGTTTTTGCTCTGTTTTCGCTCCGATTTCTTCCCGATTTCTTCCTTTACATTTTTTCCCATCTGAGATCATTCAAAAAGATGAAATTACATAAAAACACACAATTTAAGATAAAAAACTAAGATCAAAAGTAGAAATAAAACTTTAAAATTTACAAAATTTACAAAAATTTTGGACTTTGATAAAACCAAGTCCAGCAAACCCCTCTTTGCTTAGGCTTTTTGAGGCTCAAGGAGGTTGATCTCCTCCTTGTCTGGTTTGAACGGCTCCATGAATGGCTTGAGACGATATCCATTAACTTTAAAAGTGTCCCTGCCATTGGAATTCAATAATTCCACTACTCCATGATTAAGTACTTGATGGATAATGAATGGACCAATCCACCTGGACTTGAGCTTTCTAGGAAAAATATGAAGTCTTGTGTCATAGAGTAAAACTCTTTGGCCTTTTTGAAGTTCCTTGTTAGAAATTAGTTGATCATGCCACTTCTTCATCCTTTGTTTTGCAACTTTGGAGTTGATATAAGCATCATTTCTCAATTCCTCCATCTCATTAAGGTCTAAGCACCTTTTTGCCCCGGCTCTAATCAAATCCATATTCAGCTTTTTGATTGCCCACCAAGCTTTGTATTCAACTTCCACAGGGAGATGACAAGCTTTACCATAGACAAGACGATAGGGGGACATGCCAAGAATAGTCTTATAAGCTGTTCTATAGGCCCATAATGAGTCATGAAGCTTAATAGACCAATCTTTCCTGCTTTTACTCACCACTTTCATCAGTATGTTCTTTATCTCCCTGTTTGCTAGCTCAACTTGCCCAGAAGTCTGTGGATGATAAGGTGTAGCTACCTTATGCTTCACTCCATACTTGGCTAACAAACTTTCAAAAGGCTTATTGCAAAAATGAGAACCTCCATCACTGATTATAGCTTTGGGCACCCCAAATCTTGCAAAAATGTTCTCTTTCAGAAACTTGAGAACCACTCTATGATCATTTTGTTTATAGGGCACTGCCTCAACCCACTTAGAAACATAATCTACCCCCACCAAGATGTAAGAATTACCAAAAGACATAGGAAAAGGTCCCATAAAGTCAATGCCCCATACATCAAATAGCTTAACTATTAGTATAGGGTTCATGGGCATTTGATTTCTTTTTGTCAGCTTGCCAAGCCTTTGGCATCTATCACAACTTCTACACATAATGTGGGCATCTTTGAATAGAGATGGCCAAGTAAACCCTGATTGCAACACCTTCATAGCTGTTTTCTGAGAGGCAAAGTGACCTCCACATGCATTCTCATGACAATGGGTTAGAATTCCTTGTTGCTCTTCCTCAGGCACACACTTCCTTATAATCTGATCTGCACAATATTTAAAAAGGAAAGGCTCTTCCCAATAATAAGCATGAATTTTTGCAAAGAAGTGCTTCCTGTCCTGTGCATTCCACTCACTTGGAATTTCACCAGTAACTAAATAATTAGCAATATGAGCATACCAAGGAGTTTTGACTAGGAACATAAGTGATTCCTCAGGAAAATCATCATTAATAGGCAAGGCATGAGAATTATGTGATATAGCTAACCTTGAGAGGTGGTCAGCTACCACATTCTCCACTCCTTTCTTATCTCTGATTTGAAGATCGAATTCTTGTAACAAAAGAATCCATCTTATCAACCTCGCTTTAGCATCTTGCTTTGTCAATAAATACTTCAAGGCTGAATGGTCAGTAAAAACAATAATGAAAGACCCTACCAGATAAGCACGAAATTTGTCCAAGGCAAATACCACAGCTAACAATTCTTTCTCTGTAATTGTGTAATTCTTTTGGGCTTCATTCAATGTTTTGCTTGCATAGTAGATCACATAGGGCTTCCCATCTTCTCTTTGACCAAGCACAGCTCCTATAGCAAAGTCACTGGCATCACACATTAGTTCAAAAGGTAGTTGCCAGTTAGGGGCTCTCACTATTGGAGTTGTTGTCAAAAATTTCTTCAATTGATCAAAGCTATCTTGACATCTTTCATCCCATAAAAACTTAGCATCCTTAGCTAACAGCTCACAAAGAGGTTTGGAAAGCTTTGAAAAGTCTTTTATGAACCTCCTATAAAAGCCAGCATGGCCAAGGAACTGCCTTACTCCTTTTACAGTTGTTGGGGATGGCAATTTGGAAATAAGCTCCACCTTTGCTTTATCAACTTCAATGCCCTTTTCAGAGATGATATGACCAAGGACAATTCCTTGACGTACCATAAAATGACATTTTTCCCAATTAAGCACCAAGTCTTTTTCAATGCATCTATGAAGAACTGCTTCCAAATTGACCAAACATTCCTCAAATGTACCTCCATATACGATGATGTCATCCATGAAAACCTCCATAATTCGCTCCACCATATCACTAAAGATACTCAACATACACCTTTGGAAAGTTGCAGGTGCATTACATAAACCAAAAGGCATTCTCCTATAAGCATAGGTTCCAAATGGACATGTAAAAGTGGTCTTTTCCTGATCTTCCACAGCAATTTCAATCTGAAAATACCCTGAATACCCGTCCAAAAAACAATAGAAAGGATGGCCAGAGACTCTCTCCAAAACTTGATCAATGAATGGCAATGGAAAATGATCTTTCCTGGTTACTGCATTCAACTTTCTATAATCAATACACACCCTCCACCCTGAAGTGAGATGTGTAGTGATTTCTTCCCCTGCTTCAATCTGAACTACAGTGATCCCTGACTTCTTTGGTACCACTTGAGTAGGACTCACCCAAGAGCTATCAGATATAGGGTAGATAATACCTGCTTGAAGTAGCTTCAGCACCTCAGCCCGTACAACTTCTTGTAAATGAGGATTCAATCTTCTTTGAAATTGACAAATTGGCTTAGCTTCCTCCTCCATATATATATGATGTGTGCAAACTAAAGGACTAATACCTTTCAAATCAGATATTTGCCATCCTATTGCTTTCTTACACCTCTTGAGAACTTCCAATAAACACTTCTCTTGATGATTGGTCAGAGATGAAGATATTACAACAGGGCATTGGTTGTTTTCTTCAAGATATGTGTATTTCAGCTCCACAGGTAGAGGCTTCAAATTGAGTTTTGGGATCTCTTTTTCAACATCTGCTCCCTCTTCTTTATTGAACAAAGGTAGAATTTCTTCTATCCTTCTCCAACTTTGTAAAGTAGCAAGCTCATTAGGAGGTTCAGACAAACCTTCCTCACAATCCACAAAACTTTCATTCAGCTTGTCTTGCACATTCTGATTGCAATGCTCTTCTACCAGAGTGTCAATAATACACACTTCCTCTGGACCCTCTTCTTCTTCCGGAATGATTTGCTTTTTAGACATATAAAAGATGTTGAGATCAAGTGTCATATTGCCAAAAGTGAGTTGCATGAGCCCATTCCTATAGTTGATGATTGCATTTGAGGTAGCTAGGAATGGCCTTCCCAGGATAATAGGAACTAAATTAGCTTCTTTTACAGTAGGATCCGTATCAAGAACAATAAAATCCACTGGATAGTAGAAATTATCAACTTGAACCAAGACATCCTTAATTACCCCTCTAGGAATTTTTACTGATCTATCTGTTAGAGATAGAGTGATTGCTGTTGGCTTCAACTCACCAAGTCCCAATTGCTTATAGACAGTATATGGAAGAAAATTCACACTAGCTCCCAAGTCTAATAAAGCTTTCTCTACTACCTTTCCTCCAATCATGACTGAAATGGTAGGACTTCCCGGATCTTTGTACTTCAAAGGAGACTTACACTGTAAGATTGCACTCACTTGCTCAGTCAAGAAGGCTTTCTTATTTACAGTCAATCCTCTTTTGATAGTACACAAGTCCTTTAGGAATTTTGCATAGGTTGGAACTTGCTTAATCATATCCAACAGTGGGATATTGACTTTAACTTGTCTCAATACTTCAAGAATTTCAGCTGCATTTCTAATCCCCTTCTTCCCATGTAATGCTTGAGGAAAAGGTGGAGAAGTTGATTTCTTCAGCATTTCTTCCTTCAGAAGTTCCTTCTCTGGATTTGCATTCATTATTGAATCATTGTCTTCTTTCTTATCACTGATCTCTCCTTCTTTGTCTTTCATTTCCTCCTCCTTCATTGTCTCTTCTTCTTCAACAGGTGGCTTAGGTGGTGGCTGCTCAATTTTCTTACCACTCCTCAGAGTGATCAAGGCTTTGACATCTTTCATCTGTGATGATTCCCCCTCATGGCTTTCCACTTCCTGGACACCCTTGGGATTTTGGTGGGGTTGGGAAGGAAATCTTCCCTTTTCTTGCACTGTATTCAAATTTGTGAGCCTTGATATTGAGTACTGGAGATTATCAAATCTTTGAGTCATATCATTTTGCATTCCATCCATCCTTTTGTTCAGAGTATTCTCTACTCTGTCAATTCTTTGATTAAGCTGAGTATTGATGGCTTTTTGTTCTCCAACAAAATCTCCCACTACCTTGCTGAGATTCACAATGGCTTGTTCAAGACTTGAAGATTGCTGAGATGGTTGATCTGGCTGTTGGTACTGAGGTGCTCTAGGCTTCCATGAAAAATTTGGATGATTCCTCCAACTTGAGTTGTAAGTATTTCCATAGGGCGCATTGTTATTGGGCTTGAATTGTCCAACAACATTTGCTTGATCTCCAAACATTTCCCTTTCAGCTGAAACTGTAGGGCATTCCTCCACCAAGTGTTCATATGATTGACAATTAGGACAAAGCTTCACTTGCACTGGTGATTCAGCAACAGCTTGCACTTCATGCATTTTTTTCAGTTCCAGCTCCTCCAATCTTCTTGTCACAGCTGCAAACTTTGCTTTTGTATCATCCTCCTCTTTCAAGGTATACATCCCAGCCTTAGCATTGAAAGCACTAAGTTGAGATTTCATCCTTCCCACTTCTCCTTTGGTTGGCTCATCCCATCCCCTTGAAACTTCAGCTACATAATTCAAGAAATCCATAGCTTCCTCCGGATTTTTGCTCATGAAATCTCCTCCACACATTGTTTCTAGGAGTTGCTTCATTGAGGATGACATCCCATCATAAAAATAGCTCACCAATAGCCAAGTATCAAAACCATGGTGAGGACATGCATTTATAGCTTCCATATATCTTTCCCAACACTCATAGAATTTCTCATTCTCTTTAGCTGAGAAATTTGAAATTTGCCTTTTCAAGCCATGTGTTCTATGAGTGGGAAAGAATTTCTTAAGGAATTCAGCTTGTAAGTCAGTCCAAGTACGGATACTCCTTGGCCTTAAAGAATTAAGCCAAATTTTGGCTTTATCCTTTAAAGTAAAAGGAAATAACTTAAGCCTCATCAAATCAATTGAAGCTCCTCCCTCTTGGAATGTATTACAAACTTCTTCAAATTCCTTAATATGTGCATAGGGATTCTCACTTTCCATTCCATGGAAAGTTGGTAGAAGTGGAACAATATATGGTCTGATCACTAGCTGCTCTGTAGGAGGTATTATACATGATGGTGCACTCATACGAGGTGGATGCATACGGTCCCTCATTGATCTAAATTCATTGAGATTGTCTTGACGAACTTGGTGACTATGCTGATCTTCAGGAGTAGTTTCCATGATATTCAAGCTCAATTCCAATTCCTTAGTATGAGGTGAATCACTTCTAACAAGCCTTCCTCTACTGCCACGTATCCACTTTGGCATACACAACTAGTATTTATCTGAAACTAAAATGAAAATACAGGACAACAAAAAGAAAACAGGGCTACAAAAACAAAATGAAACTAAGCTGAATTTAAAAGCTAAATGTAAATTATGAGTCAGTAAAACGAAAATAATGAGAATTAATAGAGTTAAAGAAACTTTACCACACTTGTGATGAAGATCACAAGTACACTGAAATAGTATCACTGATTCTTGACAACTTCCCCGGCAACGGCGCCATTTGATTCATGCCTAATTGGTGTCTCAGCTGATGTGTGTCCAGCTGGTGCTCCTTGATGGCGGGAGTAATCAACAAAATTTTTAACCTATAACACCATGAACTAGGGTAGCAAATACAAAGCTACTATAGCATAGTGGCTCTAGGATCGTTCCACTGGGAAGGGTACTCAAGTTGAAAATGATACCAATTCAAAGTGAATTGGTGCTGTTTCATTTCAAGATTAGCTTAAGAAATAAAACACAAACTTTGGTTGGAAAAGGGTTAAGCTTAAGTTAACAACACGGCAAGGGAAGAAAATTACTTAAGAAGAAAAACATTCCTTGGAGATTCAGGTTTACAGGGGAGGTTCCTCATGCAAAAGCATAGCTCCGGTCAGTTGGTTCATTTCCTCACATTAGAGAATTAACATAAAGTCAATTCT
>JAJJMF010026346.1:7982-18839 GCA_022058775.1 Vitis hybrid cultivar
TGCGCATACTCTAGTCAATAATGAATGAACTCTCATGAAAATACATACCCAAATGATCAAACCCTCTCCACATACGAATGTAACATGAATCTTCACTAATAAGACAACCTCTCAAAATAACATCTCTGAACCACTGCCCATGGGGTGAATGATAGGAAAGAATGTGACAATCCCCCATGCAGTGACGTGTGAAAAACCACCACTCAAGGTGAAACAAAGATAATGTCGAGTAATCAATTATGAGAGAAAAGACTGAACGAATATCACAAATGGTGATATGTGATGCCGAAAAAAAAGTGATGAGATGATCTCAAAGAGGAAAATATCACAATAAAGAGTGAGGAATGAGGCCTGAATATGTATGTCAGGTCTGGAACTCATGACGTATCCAATCATAGCATGCAAGCACTACAGGGTCCCCAACCCAGTGTAATAGGTAAATGAGGTGATGAAATAAAAGGTTATGATGCTCGTGTGAGGCTCAATGGGCTAGCAACGGGTAACTCTATATGCGAGGATGATAAAGTAAATAGGCTCATGAAATGATGGCCACCCATCCTTTGACCAAAACCTCGAACATCGTGCTTTCGAGATCTCACATGGCCAATACTAAAGACTGGCATCCATCCAACATAGTCATGGCGACTCCTCTGAAATCGTGCAAAAGTTCCCACTGATGCTCTATGACAACCATCAATGTACTCTGAAAATCAACTCACTCTATCATCACAAGCCACTCACCGTTATCTCATAAAATCACCATCTCTAATCATCCCGACTCTCTGAAATCACATGTAACGACTCAAATCTGGATGCTCCATGATAACCCCTCCATCTCAACAATATCGCCAAACGGTCAAGCCACTCTCTCATCATGATCCATCTATCATCGTGTAAAACTCACCTCAGGTCTAACCATCTCAGACTCTACCTAGTCAGATCAAGGAAATGATGAAAAGGAAAGACAATGGTACTGTAGCATGATAAGGCGAACAAGGGTAGTAAAGTCGTGTAATGGTACCAAGGGGTGGTGTCATGTCAGGCTCAAAATGGGTAGGTCGTCAAGTCCATAAAGTCAAGGTATGAATATGGATATGCTACTGCTCTAATAAAAAAGTGAAATGGGTCACGGTCTCAAACTCCCTAGTTCGATCTCCTGATCCTAGGTCAATAGGCTCAATATCCTCCATGATAGGTCAGGCCAAAGTGATCATGATGTATAAGTGAAAATATGTCTCATATCGAAAGCATAGCACACATCAATGCAAGGTATGCAAAACATACTCATTAGAAAAGAGAATAACACACACTCAAAATAAAAATATCATATCACTAAATGAGCCAAATGAGTACATCATGTGTGAAACGATAGAGGACTACAAAAGACTAGACTCCCAACATGAACTACAAACAACAACTCTGAACCAAACTCAAACTGGACTCAACAAAGCAAAAATGACTTTGACGAACTAAAAACAGGACTCAACAAAACGGAAACGACTCTGATGACGACCATAATCAGGATGAAAAGGTGCTCTGAAGTGAACTGCTGCAAAGTGATGCGTCCATGTCGACTGAAACAAGTCCCCAACCCGAGATGTCCCAAAATACTATGCGATCATCGATACCATCAACATCCAAATCAATCTACTGAAGACTAGGAGGAGGAGGGACTGCATGTGTAGAATGCGTAGACAGAGGATTGGTGGTCACATTTGGCCCAACCAAGTTGACCAACCCTGAATCGATCAAGTCCTGTATCACATAATGGAGTGCCGAACAATGCTCAGTATCATGTCCCTGAATCTGATGATACAAGAAATGCTCATAGGAGCGAAAATGTGGAGGAATAGGATGTGGCAAAGGGCGCAGCGCCAAAGGAACGATCAAACCACCATCTCTGAGCTTCTCAAAAGCTCTAGTCAAAGTCATGCCCAAATGAGTGAACTGTCTCGCGGGCCTCTGTGTATATGGTCTAGGCGGTGGGTGAATAGTGGCTCTCGGATGCGAAGGTCGTGGCTGCATGATTCATGCCTAATTGGTGTCTCAGCTGATTCGTGTCCAGCTGGTGCTCCTTGATTGAGGGAGTAATCAACAAAATTTATAACCTATTACACCATATACTAGGGTAGCAAAGACAAAGCTACTATAGCATAGTGACTCTAGGATCGTTCACTGGGATGGGTTTTCACTTCACAAATGATATTATTTCAAAGATGAATTGGTGCCTTTTCATTTCAAGGTTAGCTTTAAAAGAAAACATAAAAACGGTTGAACAAAGATTGGTTTTAAGCTAACCAAAAATAGTAACTGATTTTACTTACAAAGAAAAGTGTTTCTTGGAGTTTCAGATCACTAGGCTCAGATTCCTCCTACAAAAAGGAGTTCCGGTCACTTGTTTCTTTTCCTCGCATTAGAGAATTAACATATAGTTCCTTTTCCAACCGGTGTTGTACAGATGCTTCCCATTAATGGGTTCAAACACTAAATCTCTCTCACTGATGCATCTTGCAATGGCTCATACCTCTCACCTAGCACTTGCCATTCAAGGTGATCTTTAACCTTGGATTACCCGTCAAAAGCTCGCAAGAGATAACTAATGGATGTCTCCTTGGAGTCCAAAAGCTTACCAAGTGTTGGCAATTCTAGAAAATCCTACCTTCAAGTCACCTCCTAGAGGCTCGCAAGGGGTAAACTAGTGAATCTCCATGGACGGAGATCACTTGCCTTACCAAGTGTTGGCCCAGGTGATTTAAAAGCGTTTTAAGTTAACTAAAAAGATAAAAACCATTAACGGGTCACACTTTCTCTTCATTAAAAACTAAAACAACAAAACTTCCAATTTATGCATGTGGAAATTTACCCGGATTTCTTCACTCCAAGAGACAAAGAGTCTAGCCTCTCATCCTCTGAGAAAAAATCCTCAGAGTTTGATTGGCTAGAAAGAAAACTAAAAAGAAAACAAGAATATAAAGAAGAAACAGAGCAAGTGCTCTGTATTTTACTTCCTTGCTAATTTGTACAAAGGATGCATCCTCCGTCCTCCTCCCGAGAACAAGCTCCCGAGAGCTATATATATAGAAAATTACAAAACAAAATATCTAAGGTTATTCACCCATTTTCCAAACTTAATAACTAAGGAATTCTATAATTGGTGGGTTACAAGGAGAATTTGGGGATTTAGACAACAAAAATCTGAAGAAAAATATCTCCAAGTGTCGGTTACAAATATCGGGAAGCACTAAAGACCATTTCGCAGGTGAAAATGAGGTCTGCGAGATTTCGCAGATGTACAAAAAGGGTTGCGAAAACACTTCGCAGCAAAAGGCTGATTCCGCAGCGCTGCGAAGTTGGCTTTCATCTTGTGGTGTTTGGCTTCCATCGCGTCGTGAAACTTTAGGGGAAAATCCACAGCACTGTGCAAAAAGGCTGCGAAATATCTCGCAACAAAAGGGTGATTTCGCAGCACTTTGCAAAATCTTCCTTCAGCTTGGAGTGATCGGCTTCCAACGGCTGTAACTTCCTCATTTCTACTCCAAATTGCACACGGTTTGAAGCTTTGGATTTTTGACTTCCTGAGCTTTGAAATGGTATATAGCATGTAGAAAATGGACTTCGGGAAGTGCTCCAAAAGTGCAAAGGAAGACTGCAGCTGCTGTCCTCTGTTTTCTTCACTCTGTTTTTCCTCTCTCCGTTGTTCTTTCCTTGCATACTTTGAACGACTTTGGCAAAGGGATATGGAGCTCCAAAGCTTGGTTCTTCATGAATTTGAGCTCTTCATTGCTTTGTCATGGATTCCAAATAACTCTCCTCAATCTTGGATTGCTTTGGTGATCAAATTACTAACAAAAACACCAAAACTTACACAATTTGATTAGAAATGATTGCAAGGGTCCTTAACATGTTAATTGGATTAAAAGACAATAACTACTACTCAAAAGTGTTTAAAAGAGTTAATTACAAGCTATCAAATAGCACTTTTTGAGTAGTAATCACTGCATGCTAGTCTGAGCAATGTAAGGCTCCTGAACATAATCCGGCTGATACTGATACTGCGGGTGAGGGAAATGAGCTCTGACTGTAGGAGGCCTATAAAGTGAGTGATGCGTGGGCCTCCGATGCTGATAACTAATAGCTCCAACCTCTCCAGATCTACTAAATGGTCCAATCAGCTTCTTCCCCTTACTGTCAGGGAAAGGAGTAGTATCTGTCCATAATCCTCGAGCGATGGCCTCCTCAAAACTGAAAGCTGCCTGAACTAGACTCCTGAGATCCTGAAATGGGATGCCCACAAGACGCCTCGCGAATCTCGGCTATAGGTTCCGAAGAACCATATCAATCTGATCCTGCTCCTTAGGCCGGTCTATCATACCAGCCACCTTTGCCCTCCAACGAGTGACAAAGGAAGAAATAGACTCATCTGGCCTTTGTCTGGTGGCCTCCAACTCTCGTCTAGATACATCAATATCGGCACTGAAAGCGAACTGAGTTAGGAACTCATGAGCCACATCCTCCCAGGTGCGGAGTCTCGAAAGCTCAATTGAAGCAAACCATCTCTGAGCTGCTCCACTAAGTGACATAGGAAAGAGGGCCACCAACTGCGCATCATCTATACCATGTGCCCTTATAACTGTGTTGTATAGTCTCAAGTGGATCTTGGGACAACCAATCCCACTATAACGCTCAATGTCTAACATGCGAAACTTGGTGAGCAAGCTAGCTGCCTGTATGCCATCTCTGTCATCCCAAGTCAAACCTCCGTCCTGCAATCTGATCTGTCTCACCTTGGACTCAAGCCTCTCAACCCTGGCCTCCTGCTCGGCTAATCGAGTATCCTCAATAGTAGGAACCATAGGAGGCGGCACTGTGACAGTAGGTGGTGGAATGGTCTCATAATGATCTGCTAGATGGAATGGAGTACCAAGTGAAACCCCGAGTGGATGAGTCTGCGCTGTCTGAGATGCATGAGGAATCGTCTCATCAGTGACCATGCCAGCTGGATGAGGATCCTGGCGAGAACTCTTTATCTGATCCAAGCGCCTATTGACTCCGGCCATGAACTCCTGGATGGAAGCAAGTGTGGAAGCTAGCTCGTCTGACATCTCAACTGAACTGTCTGAACTCGGATATGAATTTGCTTTGATCAACCGACCTCCTACTCTCCTCCAAGAAGGTGACTCCAGACTCAACCGACTCCTAAACTGACTCCCTACAATGCAAACAAAACGAATGAAGGACACGAGATAGAACTCTAAAAGACAACAATACAACATGCAAGCACATGGTCCTGAGATGGCAATCCAAAATCTGGATGTATGATAAGAACTCTGGAGTCATAAAGGTGTCCACTGCGTGATGGCTACAAATGTGACTAGAGAATTCCCATCAATAATCCAAGATGAAAGAGGTGTGAAAAACGCGCTATCACGAGGTCAATACTCCATCTATAAACATATATCTTTAATTCAACTTTCAACCCGAGCTTCATAAGAGAAAAAATGATAAGGTGATCAAAGCGACTCTCTCGAAAAAAGTGTGAATGTAAAAACGTGCCTTTCACCTTTCTGTAATGAACATATGAGCGTCGGGTTGAAAATTGAATCAATGATCAAACAAAAAATGAGTATCGGGCTCGTGATAGGTGTACATTGTAAAAAGGTGATCAATGAACATATCTCAAAGCATCGAGTGAGTGTCAACAAAGCGAAAGGATGTGTCAAGCCAAGAAAGAAAAACGAAAACCCTAGGGAGAAAACATGACAAACTCATCAAGTGAAAAGCACAATCCAAGGTGACACGAAAAAGGTGATCCGACCAATACTCAAACTCATACCAATCTCTGAGCACTCTCAACTAGAGACTAAGAAGAAGGAGTGTCGAATCCGAACTATGACCACAAAGGCTCTGAAAGCCCTTAGATACACCCACGTGTAGGGAAGGAGTGCTGATCGAAAGATCTAAGCTCATCCTACGAGGTCAAGGTGGCTCTAAATGGATATGGGTGGACTTTAAAACATCCCTAGCAGAAGCGATCGTACCCTCCGGTGGTACGCAACCCTCTGCACGCCTCCAAAGAGACGGGGCGCTTCCATGTAAGGTGGTCATCACTTCCACACATGCACTACCTCGACATCTCAAGGGGTTTCCTATGGTGAAAGCTCTCAAACTCTCAACGCTCAGTGGTCGACTAGAGTGCATAGTGAACGGTGTGGGTGCATCCGAAAATCCTATGAAACTAAAAGAAAACACACTGGTCACACAAATATCCTGAAATCTAGCTCTGGGCTATACAAGTCTTCAAAGTTTGGACTCCAATCAGCATCAATATGTCGACCACCTCCAGAACGCTCCCAAACATAGATATAGCCCATCACTAGACCCTATTCATAATCACTAGCTCGGTCGAAAAGCAAACAAGGCAACAAGTCTCGTATCAAATACGAGACCAAGGAAGACAATGTCGACCGAGACTAAGGACTTGGAAATAAGGGGATAAGTGTGTGTCCCACATAGACACGCAACTCATGCAATCACATCAGGATGAGAGGAGTCATGCAACAGACAGTCATGCAAAACAGGTATATATCATCCAAATCTACACACAAGCTAATCGAGAAGAATATCTGGCAATGATAGCATGCTCCATGATAATCAAGATAATATATAACCGAGAGAATCAATCATGTCAAATTAAATGATATACAATGGCGAGTCTATACATGTGAGGTAATCAGAACAAACATGGCAAAATCAAAGTCACTATGCTAAGCAAGGTAAGATGAGTTATCAACATAATCAACATATCAATGTCCCAAACATATATAGCTATGAAGCACTGGAAAAATCGCCACAATCAGAATGCTCAATCAAGATAAACAAGCATCATAATCAGCATATCAATGTCCTAAATGAGTACAATATCCAATCATGCATCCAATGATATCAAAAAACTCTCAATGTGCAATCACGAGACAGGTACCCGCTGATCGACCTATCAACTGCCATGTTTGCTTCATTCTAAGTTCAAGCTTGACCCTCTAAACGGTCCCCAGTGGAGTCGTCATTTTGTGGACCCCGTATTTTCGGCTCATGCGTTTTCCACTTGATGGCGAGCTCGATTTTTATTTGAAAAATGATTTTTATTTATTAAAATAATGACTTGGAGTCGCCACTTATTTTTGTTTTATTTTTAAAGGGTAAACAAAATAAGAAAGAAAAACCCTAAGTGTGACTCCTTATTTTGGAAAAGGTGGTCTGTGAAAAACCGGATCGGGTTTGGGGGTTAGGTTACTTATCAGGAAGGTACGGTAAAGACCGTAGCACCCTTCTAAGTCCCTAAAGTCGGGTCTCTACTAATAAAATGAAGCAATCATGGCAATTGATGAGGGAATCAATGAATACTAAGAGTGATCATACACATGTGAGAATCGGGACATGCATAGATAGCGATTAGAGGGAAAATGGGTACATACCTGGGCAACAATCTGCCATGCGCTATCAATAGAGGGGTTAGTGCACAATTTAGAAATAATTTCTAGCATGCATGTCAGAGAGCAGGATAAATCAATCATGTATCATAATCAAATCGATCTATTAGTCAATCAATCGATCAGTCACATCTGTGGGGCTCCCACCAAAACCCGTTTATTTTACATGAATTAATCCCATAAATTCCATTGTTTGGAATTACGAAAAATTCGTTCATGCTTATTAAAAACAAGAGGAGTAGAAGATTGTTTGAAGACCAGAATGGAATTAAGCTATTTTCAAATGATCTCTAAAATTCCAACTTTTCAAATGAATTTCAAAAATCCGATTTTCTCTCAAATAGCTTAATTCCATTCTGGTCTTCAAACAATCTTCTGCTCCTCTTGTTTTTAATAAGCATGAACGAATTTTTCGTAATTCCAAACAATGGAATTTATGGGATTAATTCATGTAAAATAAACGGGTTTTGGTGGGGGCCCCACATATGTGACTAATCGATTGATTGACTAATAGATCGATTTGATTATGATACATCATTGATTTATCCTGCTCTCGGACATGCATGCTAGAAATTATTCCTAAATTGTGCACTAACCCCTCTATTGATAGCGCATGGCGGATCGTTGCCCAGGTATGTACCCATTTTCCCTCTAATCGCTATCTATGCATGTCCCGATTCTCACATGTGCATGATCACTCTGAGTATTCATTGATTCCCTCATCAATTGTCATGATTGCTTCATTTTATTAGTAGAGACCCGACTTTAGGGACTTAGAAGGGTGTTACGGTCTTTACCGTACCTTCCCGATAAGTAACCTGACCCCCGAACCCGATCCGGTTTTTCACAGACCACCTTTTCCAAAATAAGGAGTCACACTTAGGGTTTTTCTTTCTTATTTTGTTTACCCTTTAAAAATAAAAAAAAAAAATAAGTGGCGACTCCAAGTCATTATTTTAATAAATAAAAATCATTTTTCAAATAAAAATCGAGCTCGCCATCGAGTGAAAAACGCATGAGCCGAAAATGCGGGGTCCACACTATAACATTGAAAATTGAAAATAGATAAAAAAAAAATTATATAACAAAATATTTCATCAAATTTTTTTTTAATAAAAAATAGTTAATTATTTCTAATTTTAAGTGCATTAAATTATTTTTAAAAAATATTTTATTATTTTTTCAAATTACTTTAGTTGTTTATCATTTGTAATTACTAAATAAAATATTTTAATATATAAATGATTATTATTTCTTTTTAAATTGATTAATACTTAAAAAATTATATCTCTTCATGCTGAAAATTTTATTGAAAATTAATTTATTAAATAATAAATTAATTTATTTTTCTATATTTAGTTTTGTTGATTTAATAATTTTTTATTATGTGGAGAATTTTCTATTTGTTGAATACAAGTTTGTTGACAATAGAGGGATGACTCAAAATAATGAATATAAAGGATTAGATTTTTGAAAGAGAAAATTACAAAAGTAAGAGAGACGATTTTTTGGAGCACTCTTAAGTTCTTGAGCTCTCAATTTTTTCTCACTCTCGCAAGTTCTTGCAAGTTTTGCCTTGTGAGGAAGTTGGCTTCTCTATTTATAGATGATGAAATCGGACTTGAGTCGATCTTGAGTCTTCATTCTTGAAATTCTTTTGAAATCCATTACATTTAGAGACAACTAGAGCCTTGGTGAATGAAGTTTGCAGAAGAAGGTAAGAAAATTTTCTCATGTCAGATGGCTTTGGAAGAGAATATTTATCCTCTTTCTTTTTCCTTGCTCCACATTGTCTTCAAAGCTAAAGTGGGAGACAAAACCCACTATTCATGACTTTTGACTTGAGATTTTTTTTTTTTTTTTTTCATTCTTCACAATTCCTTCTTTTCATTATTATTATTATTATTATTTTTACTGGATAAATACAAAGAGACAATTGTACAAATATACAATTATACAAAAGATTCTTGAAATCTTTTATCTAAATTGACCCATAATTATAATTAATGACTAATCAGGTGCACCTCTTTCTATTTCAGCAACATTTTGAACATAAAATAAGATACCTTATTCCTAATAAGCAAGATTTACTCAAAAGACTTCATAGTTCTGTAATTTATTCAAAATTTGATATGAAATCAAGGTATATTTTCAATAAACAATATTTTCAATAAACAATATTTTCAAATTCAAATATTTGTGTTTTTATGTTTAAATTTTTACAATAAATTAGACAGAATTAATTTGTTGTGTGCATGAACTGTTGTATGTCCTGGGTGCAAATGACTTGATGTATTTCCTTTTTAGTTAATGGATATATAAAAAGGAAAAATATGGTATTTCCTAATATTGTAGTTTGGACACCTTCATCATTTACTTGAAAAGGGAAAAGTAATGTAATAAAAGGAGTTCCTAAAATTAAGGGTTCAGTCATATTTTGTACTAATATAAATTGAGTTATAAAACAATAATTATTTTGACATATGTGAACATTTTGAAGTTTAAACTCTATCTCTAATTTTCCTTTATTTGCAGTATAGAATTCTTGTCCTGTTTTTTCATAATATTTAATAGGAATTAATCATTCTTGAATACAATTCATATCAGCTTCTAAGTCTATTAATGCTACTATTTACATTTCAAAATCTTCGACTATAAGTTTTACATTTGTATACCATCCTTGAAAATCTATTTTTGATATTGTATTTATAAATGATTTTATAGGAGTTTGTTTATTAGGTATTATTATTCCTGGATCTTGATTATCAAATGTTTCAGCAAAATCTAATTTATATTGTATTACATTTCTAATTTGTTCATTTTCTTGTTTTATTTGTTCATTTTCTTGTTTTAATTGATCTATTTGCTTTTTTATTTTTTGTATTTCTTATTTCAAGTCTTCAATAGTTATAGGCCTTTAAATCTTTTTGAACCTCTTAAAAATTTCATCTATTGAGTATTGAGTAGGTTTAATGTCTTGAGTTTTATTTGAATTTTCCGTGAGAATTAAATTTTTTAAATTTTGTAAATGGTTTCTTTGTGTTTCTTCATCTTGAATTTTGTCTACAACATAAAAAAAATATTTGTTTATCTACTTTTGAAGATATTACATTTATTATTTTATTTTATTTTTTCTTTATTTTCTACTTTTCGTGTTTCATTAATTTCTCTTGGTTTTTCTATCTTTGTTGTTGATGATGTTCCTCCACCTCTCTCGAGGCAAAAGAAAACAAAATTTGATTAAATTTTGTTTCACTTGACTCTTCTTTTGAATTTTTACTTGACTCTTCTTGATTTGAGTTTTGTTGATTTAATAATTTTTTATTATGTGGAGAATTTTCTATTGCTTTTCTTGAGGTTAATGTTGCAA
>JAJJMF010026349.1:19792-36636 GCA_022058775.1 Vitis hybrid cultivar
TGTGAATTTTTTGGTACTTGCCCGGATTCTACCTTTTCCCGTTAGTCGCCCGGATTCTATAATTTTTCGGTACTCACACTGATTCTACCCTTTTTTGATACTCGCCCGATCAGTTTTTCGGTACTCGCACGGTTTCTACCTGATCCCGGTACTCGCCCAGATTCTACAATTTTTCGGTACTGACACGGATGCTGCTATTCTCCAAAACTCGCCCGGTCAGTTTTTCGGTACTCGCACGGATTCTACCTTTTCCCGGTAGTCGCCCAGATTCTACCCTATTTCGATACTCGCTCGTTCAGTTTTTCGATACTCGCACGGATTCTACCTTGTCTCGGTAGTCGCCCGGATTCTACCATTTTTTGGTACTCACACTGATTCTACCCTTATCTGATACTCGTCCGGTCAGTTTTTCGGTACTCGCACGGATTCTACCTTTTCCTGTTACTCACTCGGATTCTACCATTTTTTGGTACTCACATTGATTCTACCCTTTTCCGATACTCGCCCGGTCAGTTTTTCGGTACTCGCATGGATTCTCTTTTTTCCCGATAGTCGCCCGGATTCTACCATTTTTCGGTACTCACACAGATTCTACCCTTTTTTGATACTCGCTCGGTCAGTTTTTCGGTACTCGCACGGATTCTGCCTGATCCCGGTACTTTCCCGGATTCTACCATTTTTCGGTACACACACGGATGCTGCCATTTTTCGATACTCGCCCGGTCAGTTTTTCGGTACTCTCCCGGTCAGTTTTTCGGTACTCGCCCGGATTCTACCATTTTTCGGTACTCACACTGATTCTACCATTTTTCGATACTCGCCCGGTTAGTTTTTCGGTACTCGTACGGATTCTACTTTTGCCCATTACTCACCCGAATGCTACCATTTTTCAGTACTCACACTGATTCTACCCTTTTACGATACTCGCCCGATCAGTTTTTCAGTACTCGCACTGATTCTACCCTTTTCTGATACTCGCCGGGTCAGTTTTTTCGGTACTCGCATGGATTCTACCTTTTCCCGTTAGTCGCCCGGATTCTACAATTTTTCGGTACTGACATAGATTCTACCCTTTTTTGATACTTGCCCAGTTAGTTTTTCAGTACTCGCACGAATTCTACCTTTTCCCGGTAGTCGCCCGAATTCTACCTTTTTTTGGTACTCACACTGATTTTACCCTTTTCCGATACTCGTCTAGTTAGTTTTTCGTCACTAGCACGGATTCTACCTTTTCCCGTTACTCGCACGGATTCTACCATTTTTCTGTACTCACACTGATTCTACCCTTTTCCAATACTCGCTCGATCAGTTTTACCGGTAGTCGCCCGGATTCTACCATTTTTCGGTACTCACAGATTCTACCATTTTCCGATACTCGGTCGGTCAGTTTTTCGGTACTCGCACGGATTCCACCTTTTCCTTTTACTCACCCGAATTCTACAATTTTTTGGTACTCACACATATTTTACCCTTTTCCGATACTCGCCCGGTCAGTTTTTCGGTACTCGCACAGATTCTACCTTTTCTCATTACTCACCCGGATTCTACAATTTTTTGGTACTCACATTGATTCTACTCTTTTCCGGTACTCGCTCGATCAGTTTTTCGGTACTCGCATAAATTTTGCCTTATCTTGATACTTGCCCAGATTCTACCTTTTCCTGTTACTCACTCGGATTCTACCATTTTTCGGTACTCACATTGATTCTACCCTTATCCAATACTCGCCTGGTCAGTTTTTCGGTACTCGCACGGATTCTACCTTTTCCTGTTACTCGCACGGATTCTACCATTTTTCTGCACTCACACTGATTCTACCATTTTCCGATACTCGCCCGGTCAGTTTTTCGACACTCGCACGGATTCTACCTGTTCCTATTAGTCGCCCGGATTTTACCATTTTTCGGTACTGACATGGATTCTACCATTTTTCAATACTCGCCCGGTCAGTTTTTCGGTACACGCACGAATTCTACCTTTTCCCAGTAGTCGCCCGGATTCTACCATTTTTCGGTACTCACACGGATTCTACAATTTTCCGATACTCGCTTGGTCAGTTTTTCGGTACTCGCAGGATTTTACCTTTTCCCGTTACTCACCCGGATTCTACCATTTTTCGGTACTCACAATGATTCTACCCTTTTACGATACTCGCCTGGTCAGTTTTTCGGTACTCGTATGGATTCTACCTTTTCTCATTACTCACTCGGATTCTACCATTTTTCGGTACTCACACTGATTCTACCTTTGATCCGATACTCGCCCGGTCAGTTTTTCGGTACTCGCACGGATTCTACCTTTTCCCGTTACTGACCCAGATTCTACCATTTTTCGGTACGCACCCGGATTCTACCATTTTTCGATACCCACACTGATTCTACCCTTTTCTAATACTTGCCCGATCAATTTTTCGGCAGTCGCACGGATTCTAGCTTTTCCCGATACTCGCCTGGATTCTACCATTTTTCGGTACTCACACGGATTCGACCCCTTTTTTCTGTACTGGCACAGACAGTTTTTCGGTATGCGCACGGATTCTACCTTTTCCCGGTACTCGTTTAGAATCTACCATTTTTTGGTACTCGCACGGATTCTACCATTTTATTGAACTCACCCGAACCCTTTTCTGGTACTCGCATAGACAGCTTTACGGTACTCGCACGGATTCTACCTTTTCCCGGTACTCGCACGGATTCTACCCTTTTCAGGTACTCACCTGTATTCCACACTTTTTCGGTAGTCGCAAGGATTTTACCCTTTTCCGGTACTCGCCCGGACAGTTTTGCGGTACTCGCACAAATTCTACCCATTCCCGCTACTTGCCCGGATTCTACCGTTTTTCGGTACTCACACGGATTCTACCTTTTTCCGGTACTCGCACGGATTCTACCTTTTCTCGGTACTCGCCTGGATTCTACCATTTTTTGGTACTCGCATGGACTCTACCATTTTCCGGTACTCGCCCAAACCTTTTTCTGGTACTCGCCTGGATTCCACACTTTTCCGCTACTCGCCTGGATTCTACCATTTTTCGGTACTCACACGGAATGTTTTTGGGTACGCGCACGGATTCTACCTTTTCCCGGTACTCGCCCGGATTGTACCATTTTTCGGTACTCGCACGGATTCTACCATTTTCAAGTACTTGCCCGAACCCTTTTCTAGTACTCGCCCTAATTCCACTATTTTTCGGTACTCGCACAGATTCTATCTTTTCCCGGTACTCGCCGGATTCTACCATTTTTCGGTACTCACACGGATTCTACCATTTTCCGGTACTTGTCCAGATTCCACACTTTTTCGGTACTCGCCCGGATTCTACCCTTTTCCGGTACTCGCCCGGACAGTTTTTCGGTACGCGCACGGATTCTACGTTTTTCAGGTACTCGCCTAGATTTTACCATTTTTCGGTACTCACACTGATTCTAACCTTTTTCGGTACTCGTCTGGACAATTTTTCGGTACTCGCATGGATTCTACCTTTTCTCGGTACTTGCCCAGATTCTACCATTTTCTAGTACTTGCCCATACCATTTTCCGGTACTCGCCCGGATTCCACACTTTTCCGTTTCTCGCCCGGATTCTACCCTTTTTCAGTACTCGCACGAACAGTTTTTCGGTACGCGCATGGATTCTACCTTTTCCCGGTGCTCGCCTGGATTCTACCATTTTTCGGTACTCGCTCGGATTCCACACTTTTTCGATACTCGCCCGGATTCTAACCTTACCTGTACTCACACGGACAGTTTTTCGGTACTCGCACGGATTCTACCTGTTCCCATTACTTGCCCGGATTCTACCATTTTTTAGAACTCACACGGATTCTACTCTTTTTTCGGTACTCGCACGGATTCTACCTTTTCTCGGTACCCTCTCGGATTCTACCATTTTTCGGTACTTGCCCGGATTCCACACTTTTTCGGTACTCTTCCGAATTCCACACTTTTTCGGTACTCACCCGGATTCTAACATTTTCCGATGCTCGCACCGATAGTTTTTCGGTATGCGCATGGATTCTACCTTTTCCTGGTATTCTCCCGGATTCTACCATTTTTCGGTACTCGCCCGAACCCTTTTCCGGTACACGCCCGGATTCCACACTTTTCCTGTACTCGCTCGGATTCTACCCTTTTTCAGTACTCGCACGGACAATTATTAGGTAAGCGCACAGATTCTAACTTTTCCCAATACTCGCCCGAATTCTACCATTTTTCGGTACTCGTCCGGACAGTTTTTCGGTACGCACACGGATTGTACCTTTTCTCGGTACTCGCCCGGATTCTACTATTTTTCGGTCCTCGCACGGATTCTACCATTTTTCGGTACTCGCCTGAGCCTGAACCCTTTTCGGGTACTCGCCTGAGCCTGAACCCTTTTCGGGTACTCGCTTGGATTCTACACTTTTTCGGTACTCGCCCGGATTCTACACTTTTCCGGTACTCGCCCGAACCCTTTTCCAGTACTCGCCCAGATTCCACACTTTTTCGGTACTCGCTCGGATTCTACCCTTTTTCGGTACGCGGACGGACAGTTTTTCGGTACGTGCACGGACAGCTTTTCGGTACGCTCACGGATTCTACCTTTTCCCGGTACTCGCCCGGATTCTACCATTTTTCGGTACTCACACAGATTCTACCATTTCCCGGTACTCGCCCGAACCCTTTTCTGGTACTTGCACGGACTGTTTTTTGGTAAGTGCGCGGATTCTACCTTTTCCTGGTAGTCGCCCGGATTCTACCAGTTTTTGGTACTTAAACGGATTATACCATTTTCTGGTACTCGCCCGAATTCGAATCTTGTTCGGTACTCGCCCGGATTCTACCCTTTTCGGGTACTCGCATGGATAGTTTTTCGGTCCGTGCGAGTATTCAAAAATGGTAGAATCTAGGTGGGTAAAAAGGTAGAATTCGTATGCTTACCGAAAAACTGTCCATGTGAGTACCGGAAAATGGTAGAATTCGGGCGAGTACCGAAAAAGTATGGAATCCGAGCGAGTACCGAAAAAGGGTTCGGGCGAGTATCGAAAAATGGTAGAATCCGTGCGAGTACCAAAAAATTGTAGAATCCGGGCAAGTACTGGGAAAAGGTAGAATCCGTGCGCGTATCGAAAAACTGTTCGTGCGAGTACCTGAAAAGGGTAGAATTGATTACTACTCAAAAAGTGCTATTTGATAGCTTGTAATTAATCCTTTTAAACACTTTTGAGTAGTAGTTAGTGCCTTTTAACCCAATTAGCATGTTAAGGCTCCTTGCAATCAATTCTAATCAAATTGTGTAAGTTTTGGTGTTTTTGTTAGTAAGTTGATCACCAAAGCAATCCGAGATTGAGGAGAGTTATTTGGAATCCTTGGCAAAGCAATGGAAAGAGCAGAAGCATGAAGAATCAAAGCTTTGAAGCCCTTTGCCATAAGCAAATCTGGAATGCAAGGAAAAGAAAGAGAAATCAGCCTTGAAGCATTCTTGATGACAGTCGTGTCAGCTACTTTTGGAGCACTTCCAGAAGTCCAATTTATGTATTCTATATGTCATTTGAAAGCTTAGGAAGTCAACAATCCAATGCTTCAAACGGTGTGCAATTCGGAGTTGAAATGAAAAAGTTACAGCCGTTGGAAGCCAATCACTCCAAGCTGAAGGAAGGATTTAGCAAAGTGCTGCGAAATCACCCTTTTGTTGCAGAATGATTTCGCAGCCTTTTTGCACAGTGCTTTGGATTTCCCCTGAAGTTTCACGACGCGATGGAAGCCAAACACCACAAGATGAAAGCCAACTTCGCAGCGGTGCGGATTCAGCCTTTTGCTGCGAAGTAATTTCGCAGCCCTTTTTGTACATCTGCGAAATCTCGCAGACCTCATTTTCACCTGCGAAATGGTCCTTAGTGCTTCCCGATATTTGTAACCGACACTTGGAGATATTTTTTATCAGATTTTTGTTGTCTAAATCCCCAAATTCTCCTTGTATCCAACCAATTATAGGATTCCTTAGCTTTTAAGTTAGGAAAATGGCTAAATATCCATGTAATAGCTATTAATGTAATTTTGATATAAATAGAGCCCGAGGAGCCTGTTCTGAGTGTGATGAACCTTTTGTAAAAGTTTCAAAGGAAGAAAAATACAGAGCTTGAGCTCTGCCTTACCTTCTCACTTTGATTGTATCTTTCATTTACTTAGTTATGCACTCTCTGAGGAATTTTCCCCAGAGAATGAGTAAGTAAACCTTTTAGTTCCTTGGAGTTAAGGTTGCCGGGAAAGGTTCCAAGTGTAAGAATCAGAAGCTTTGTGGTTTCAGCTATGAATGAAAAGAAAGTGTGTCCCGTGAATGGTTTCTATGTTTTTAGTTAACTTAAAACGCCTTGGAGTCACCTGGGCCAACACTTGGTAAGGCAAGTGATCTCTATTCATGGAGATGCACTAGTTTACCCCTTGCGAGCCTCTGGGAGGTGACTTGAAGGTAGGATTTTCTAGAATTGCCAACACTTGGTAAGCTTTTGGACTCTAAGGAGACATCCATTAGTTATCTCTTGCGAGCTTGTGAAAGGAAGTCCAAGGTTAAAGATCACCTTGAATGGTAAAGGCTAAGTGAGAGGCTCGAACCATTGCAAGTTGCATCAGTGAGAGAATTAAAGCTGAAATCCAATTGAGGGATGCATTTGTGTAGCACCTGTTAGAGAATTGACTTTATGTTAATTCTCTAATGTGAGGAATTGAACCAACTGACCAGAGCTATGCTATTGCATGAGGAACCTCCCCTGTGAACCTGAATCTCCAAGGAATGTTTTTCTTCTTAAGTAATTTCCATCACTTGCTGTGTTGTTAATCTAAGTCCAAACCTTTTTCTACCAAAGTTTGTGTTTTATTTCTTAAGCTAATCTTGAAATGAAACAGCACCAATTCACTTCAAATTGGTATCATTTTCAGTTTGAGTACCCTTCCCAGTGAACGATCCTAGAGCCACTATGCTATAGTAGCTTTTTCTTTGCTACCCTAGTTCATGGTGTAATAGGTTATAAATTTTGTTGATTACTCCCGCCATCAAGGAGCACCAGCTGGACACGAATCAGCTGAGACACCAATTAGGCATGAATCAAGAATCTGAGCGAGTACTGGAAAAGGGTTCGAGCGAGTACCTGAAAATGGTAGAATCAGTGCGAGTACCGAAAAATGGTAGAATCAGTGCGAGTACCGAAAAATGGTAGAATCTGGGCGAGTACCGAAAAATGGTAGAATCCTGGCAAGTACCGGAAAAGTGTGGAATTCGGGCGAGTACTGAAAAAGAGTTCGGGCGAGTACCAAAAAATGGTAGAATCCGTGCGAGTACCGAAAAACTGTCTATGCGACTGCTAGAAAAGGGTAGAATTCGGGCGAGTACCGGAAAAGTGTGGAATCCGGGCGAGTACCGGAAAGGGGTTCGGGCGAGTACCGAAAAATGGTAGAATCCAGGTGAGTACCGAAATATGGTAGAATCCTAGCGAGTAACAGAAAAGTGTGGAATCTGGACGAGTACCGGAAAAGTGTGGAATCCGGACGAGTACCGGAAAAGTGTGGAATCCGGGCGAGTACCGGGAAAGTGTGGAATCCGGGCGAGTACTGGAAAAGAGTTCGGGCGAGTACCAAAAAATGGTAGAATCCGTGCGAGTACCGAAAAACTGTCCGTGCGAGTACCGAAAAAGTGTGGAATCCGGGCGAGTACCGTAAAAGGGTTTGGGCGAGTACCGAAAAATGGTAGAATCCGGGCGAGTACCGGGAAAAGGTAGAATCTGTGCGCGTACCAAAAAACTGTCCGTGCGAGTACCGAAAAATGGTAGAATCCTGGCGAGTACCAGAAAAGTGTGGAATCCGGGTGAGTACCATAAAAGGGTTCGGACGAGTACTGAAAAATGGTAGAATCTGTGTGAGTATCGAAAAATTGTCCGGTCGAATACCGAAAAAGGGTGGAATATGGGCGAGTACTGAAAAGTGTAGAATCCGGGCGGGTACCGGAAAAAGGTTCGGGCGAGTACCGAAAAATGGTAGAATCCGTGCGAGTATCGAAAAATGGTTGAATTCGTGCGAGTACAGGGAAAAGGTAGAATTTGTGCGCATACCGAAAAATTGTCCGTGCGAATACCGGAAAAGGGTAGAGTTCGGGCGAGTACCGGAAAAGGGTTAGGGAGAGTACCGAAAAATGGTAGAATTCGTGCGAGTACCAAAAAATGGTGGAATTCGGACGAGTATCGGGAAAAGGTAGAATCAGTGTGAGTACGAAAAAATGGTAGCATCCGGGTGAGTACCGGGAAAAGGTAGAACCCGTGTGCGTACCGAAAAAGAGTGGAATTTGGGCGAGTACCGAAAAATGGTAGAGTCCTTGTGAGTACCAGGAAAGGTAGAATCTGTGTGAGTACCAAAAAATTGTCCGTGCGAATACCGGAAAAGGGTAGAATTCGAGTGAGTTCTGGAAAAGGGTTAGGGCGAGTACCGAAAAATGGTAGAATCCGTGCGAGTATCGAAAAAGAATAGAATCCGGGCGAGTACAGAGAAATGGTAGAATCCATGCGCGTACTGAAAAACTGTCCGGGCGAGTACCGGAAAAGGGTAGAATCCGGGCGAGTACCAGAAAAGAGTGGAATTCGGGCGAGTACTGGAAAAGGGTTCGGGCGAGTACCGAAAAATTGTAGAGTCGTGCGAGTACCGAAAAATGGTAGAATCTGGGCGAGTATCGGGAAAATGTAGAATCCGTGCAAGCACCGAAAAACTATCTGTGCGAGTACCGGAAAAGGGTAGAATCCGAGCGAGTACCGGAAAAGTGTGGAATCCGGGCAAGTACCGAAAAAGAGTGGAATTCGGGTGAGTATTGAAAAAGGTTTCGGGCGAGTACCAGAAAAGGGTTCGGACGAGTACCGAAAAATGGTAGAATCAGTGTGAGTACCGAAAAATAGTAGAATCCGGGCGAGTACTTGGAAAATGTAGAATCCGTGCAAGTACCAAAAAACTGTCTGTGCGAGTACCGAAAAAGGGTAGAATCCAGGTGAGTACCAAAAAAGAGTGGAATTCGGGCAAGTACTGGAAAAGGGTTCGGGCGAGTACCTGAAAATGGTAGAATTCCGTGCGAGTACCGAAAAATGGTAGAATCCGGGTGAGTACCGAGAAAAGGTAGAATCCGTGCGAGTACCGAAAAACTGTCCGGACGAGTACCGAAAAAGGGTAGAATTAGTGTGAGTACCGAAAAATGGTAGAATCCGTGCGAATACCGGGAAAAGGTAGAATCTGTGCAAGTTATGAAAAACTGTTCGTGCGAGTACCGAAAAGGGTAGAATTCGGGTGAGTATCGAAAAAGTGTGGAATTCGGGCGAGTACCGGAAAGGGTTTGGACGAGTACCGAAAAATGGTACAATCCGTACGAGTATCGAAAAATGGTAGAATCCGGACGAGTATCGGGAAAAGGTAGAATCCATGTGAGTACCGAAAAACTATCCGGGCGAGTACCGGAAAAGGGTAGAATCCGGGTGAGTACCGGAAAAGGGATCGGGCGAGTACCAAAAAATGGTAGAATTCGGGCGAGTACCGGGAAAAGGTATATATTTTATTCATCCCCTTCTAACAATATGTGAAAAACATGTGACTAGTCGAATACAAGCTAAGATGGAACAAAAGATGAGTTGAGAGCATTCACAAACATTCACTTTTGGTCTTTAGCTTTTTGTACTTGATTCATTGATGTGGAGAAACAGTAAACTGAAGCAAGTGAACGTTACCCTAAGTATGACTTCTACAGACCCTTAGTAAAGACTTTGTATCCTCCCCACCCAAACTAAAATTTTTGTGTGAGTATACAATATGCACTAATTTCAACATAGAGCACAACGTTGATTCTTGTGCTTGTTAGAATCATATCACTATTTAGCATTTAGACATGTAAAAAAGTCCGACAAAGGCATGCACATGGCCTACAAACTCTTGAAAATAAGAAGTTATGCAAAGCAACTAACTAGGAAACTTTAAATCATCCAACAAAAGTCCTCATTTCCTTGCATATTTATGACCTAATTATTAGAGGGTTGTTTGGATTGGCTTTTGAAAGCCAAAATTTATTCTTTAAGTCCAACAAGAATATTTTATGTTTTGGATAATTTCAATATCGTGTTTTTGGCTTTAAGAAGAGCGTAAGACTGAAGTAAATACAATATTGCCCCTTATGGAAGCTTCTTTTAGCTTATATGGGACGTTGTTCCATGTTTAATGAAGTCGTCATAATACCAAAATGGCCTTCTTAAAATCATGGCTTTAGTTTTAGCTTATATTTCTAGCTAAAGCTGATATCAAAAGCAAAACCTATCCCCAACAAGGCCTTCTAGGTATGACAAGGTTTGCTGCTTGACCCTGTTGCAGTGCCCCATAGTAATAAAGGACAAATAATGAAAAACACACCAAAATGTTCATGCATGTATATACAAAACAACATCAATTCTTAGATAGCACTTGCATTTTATTATACTTACCCTAAGTAAAATTCTAAATGAACCCTACGAGATCCCCCTATCATAAAGGGTATGTGGCTTATAAGTAGACAAATGGGGAAAAAAGCTAGTGTTTCAACATATCATCACTTCTTATAGGGAACTTCAAGCTTCCTGAAAATAAGAAAGATACTGGAAAGATCACCTGCAAAAGAAATAGACCCTTAAAAATATTTCATACCTCAGCCCATGATAACCATGAATTTAAGATCTTTGGATTGAATATTTGTCAAAGAGTACTTAGCAAATAACACCACTCCAAAAATGAATAACAAGACCAGACATTTCCATAAGGTGGGGAAGTGCAATCACTAATTCTTAAAACCAGCATTCTCAGGATGAAGTTTATATGAAAAATATTGACCATGATTCATTTCTAAGGCATAAATTATACAAACAAACTCAATTTATGAATATGGCAGAATATTAGCTTGAAATTTATATAGCTATATACCATCCAAATCTGTCGAGGAGAGTCCTTAGTGGCTTTAAATGACAACTTTGAACCCATGTTTATTTCCTTTGCCACTTCGGGGGCATGTTAAAAAAGAAAAGGCAAAGAATTGGAATCAAGCATAGAAAAATCATAACTGGAGCCTACTACCCGACTTGCATCTCTCAAATCAAAAAACAAAAGAGGTTTTAAGAAGAATTCTGGAATGACAAATTTTACTAGAAAAGAAAAAAAAAATCAAGAAGATAACCTGTGACCACATTAGCTACAATGGATCATGAGCTCAGGGCTCTCCATGTTATGAATAACTCTAGGTTGTGGTTGACTTGAACGACTCTAGGTCATGATCTTAGGTCTCCAGATGCTATGAACCTTTCCGGGATGTGGATAATATAGGCTACTCTAGGTCGTGAGCTCAGGGCTCTAGCTGCTATGAACAACTCTAGGCTGTGGATGACATAAACAACTCTGGGTCATGAGCTCAAGGATTTGAATGCTATTAACAATTCACAATTATGGATGACATGGGCTAGTATGGGTCGTGAGCTCAAGACTCTAGTTGTTGTGAACAACTCTATGCTTTCGTAGATATGAACGACTCCCGATCGTGAGCTTAGGCTTTTTGATGCTATGAACAACTTAGGGTTTTCGATGACATGAAAGACTACAGTTCATGAGCTCAAGGCTCTTGATGTTATGAACAACTCAAGGTCGTGGATGACATGATCTACTTTAGGTCATGAGCTCAGGGCTCTAAATGCTATGAATAGATTAGGGCTATGGATCACATTAACTACTTTGGGTCATGAGCTCTGGGTTGTGGTTGACTTGAATGACTCCAGGTTGTGAGCTCCAGGCTTTAGATGCTATGAACAACTTAGGGTTTTCGATGGCATGAAAAACTTTGGGTCATGATCTTAGGTTCCAGATGTTGTGAACAACTTAAGGTTCTGGATTACATGAATGACTCAGGGTCGTGAACAAAGGGTTATAGATACTATGAACATCTTAGGGTTGTGGTTGACATGAATGACCCTGGGTCGTCAACTCAGGGCTTTAGATGCTATGAACAGTTCAGGGCTGTCAATGACATGATCCAATCCGAGTCATGACTTTAAGGCTCTAGATGCTATGAATAGCTTAAGGCGGCCGAAGACATAAAAAAGTCCGGTTCATGAGCTCAAGCCACTAGATTCTATGATTATCTCAGGGCTGTGGAAAACATGAACAACCCTAGGTCTTGAGCTTAAGGCTCTAGATGCTATGAACAACTCTAGTCTGTGGTTGACATGATCGACACCAGGTCGTGAGCTCAAGAGTTTAGATTCTATGAACAACTCAAGGCTTTCGATGACATGAGCCACTTTAGGTCTTGAGATCAGGGCTTTAAATGCTATGTACAACTCTGGGCTATCGATGATATGAAAGACTCTAGGTCATGAGCTCAGGGCTCATGATTCTATCAAGAGCTCATGGTTGTGGATGACATGAACGACTCTGCGATATGAACTCAGAGCTCTAGATGCTATGAACAACTTTATGCTATGGTTGACATGAACAACTCCTAGTCGGGAAGTTAGAGCTCTAGATGCTATTAACTACTCAAGGCTGTCGATGACATAAAAGACTGCTGGTCATCAGCTCAGGGCTCTTGATGCTATGAACAACTCAAGATTATGGATGACATTAGCTACTCTGAGTTGTGAGCTTAGGACTCTAGATGCTATGATTAGCTCTGGGCTATGGATGACATCAACTACTTTGGGTCATGATAACAAGGCTTTATATGCTATGAACAGGTTTGAGCTATGGTTGACATGAATAACTCTAGGTCATGAGCTCAGAGCACTTGATCTTATGAACCGCTATGGGCTGTGGATAACATAGGCTACTCTAGGTCATGAGCTAAGGGCTTTTGATGTTATGAATAGCTCTGGGTTATGATTGATATGAACAACTTCGGGTCATGAGCTTAGGGCTCTAGATGCTATTAATAGCTTATGGTTGTGGATGACATGAGCTACTTTGGGTCGTGAGTTCAGGGCTCTAGATGCTATTAACATCTGTCAGCTTCAGTTGACGTGAATAACTCTTGATCGTGAACTCAAGCCTTTTGATGCTATAAACAACTCAGGGTTGTCGATGACATGAAAGACTACAGATCGTGAGCTTAGGGCTCTTAATGTTATGAACAACTTAGGGTTGTGGATTACAGATCTACTCTAGGTTTTGAGCTTAACTCTCTAGATGTTACAAACAACTCTAGGCTATGGTTGACTTGAACGACTCCGGGTCATGAGCTTTGGGCTTTAAATCCTATGAACAACTTACGGTTGTTGAGGATAGGAAAGACTTTGGGTTGTGAGCTTAGGGCTTTAAATGCTATGAACACCTCAGGGTTGTGTATGCCATGAATGACTCGGGGTTGTGAGCTAAGGGCTATAGATACTATGAACATCTCAGGGTTGTGGTTGAAATGAATGACTCAGGGTTGTGAGCTCAGGGCTATAGATACTATGAACATCTTAGGGTTGTGGTTGACATGAGCAACTTTAAGTGATGAGCTTAGGGCTTTAGATGCTATGAAGAGCTCAGGGTAGTCAATGGCATGAGCCACTTTAGGTTGTGATCTCAGGGCTTTAGATGCTATGGATAGCTGTGGGTTGTGGTTTACATGAATGACTCTGAGTTGTGAGCTCAAGCCTCTAGATTTTATGAACATCTCAAGGATGTGGATGACATGAACGACTCTAGGTCTTGAGCTCAAGGCTCTAGATGCTATGAACAACTCAAGGCTGTCATTGACATGAATGACTCCGAGTCATGAGCTAAGGTCTTTCAATGCTATTAACAACTCAAGGCTATGGATACTTGAACAACTCTGGGTTATGAGCTCAGGTTTCTAGATTTTATGAACAACTCAAGGTTGTTGTTGACATGAAAGACTCTAGGATGTGAGTGCGATACTCTACATGCAATGACCAACTCAGGGTTGTGATTGACATGAACAACTATGGGTCGTGAGCTTAGGGCTCAAGATGCTATGAAAAATTCATGGTTGTGGATAACATGAACAATTCTGGGTCGTGAGCTCAAGGCTCTAGATGCTATTAAAAACTCAAGGTTATGGATGAAATGAGCAACTTTAGGTCATGAGCTTAGGTCTCTAGATTCTATGAACAACTAAGAGATGTGGTTGACATGAATGACTTCGATTTGTGAGCTTACGGCTCTGAATGCTATACATAACTTAAGGTTGTCGATGACATGAAAGACTCCAGGTTGTGATCTTAGGGCTTTACATCTTTATACAAGTTTGGGCTATTGATGACATGAAATAGTCTAGGTCGTGAGCTCAAGGCTCTTGATACTATGAATAACTCAGGGCTGTGGATGACATGAATGACTCTGGGTTGTAAACTTAGGGCTATAGACGCTATGAATAGCTAATGGCTATAGATGGCATGCACTACTCTGATTCGTGATCCTAGTGCTTGGGATGCTATGAATAACTCAAAGTTGTGAATTATATGAATGACTCAGGATCCCATGAGCTTAGTCATCTAGATGCTATAAACTGCTCAGATTGTGGATGATATGAATGATTCTATGTTATGAGCTCAAGCCTCTAAATGCTATGAACTGCTCAGGGCTATGGAAGACATAAACAACTTTCAGTCGAGAGCTCAAGGTTCTAGATGCTATGAACAACTCAGGGCTATAATTGACATGGTTGACTCTGGGTTGTGAGCTTTGGGATGTAGATGCTATTAACAACATAGAGTTGTGGATGACATGACCAATTCTAAGTCATGAGCTTAGGCCTTTAGATTCTATGAACAGCTAAGAATTCTAGTTGACAGGAAAGACTATGAGTCGTTAGCTCAAGGCTTTAGATGCTATGCATAGCTTAAGGTTATCGATTACATGAAAGACTCCTAGTCATGAGCTAAGGGCTCTATATTCTATACACAGGTATAGGCTTTCGATGTCATGAAAGACTCTAGGTCGAGAGCTCAGGGCTTTAGACACTATGAACAACTCAGTGCTGTGGTTGACATGAATGACTCCGGGTTGTGAGCTTAAGGCTCCAGATACTATGAACAACTAAGAGTTGTGGATGATATGATCGAGTCAAGATCCCATGAGCTCAAGCCTCTAAATGCTATGAACTGCTAACGGTTATAGATGATTTGAATGATTCTGCATCATAAGCCTAAGCCCTTAGATTCTATGAACTCCTCAGTGTTATGGATAACATGAATGACTACGGGTCGTGTGCTCAAAGCTTTAGATGCTATTGACAACTCAGGGTTCTGGATAACATAAATGACTTCAGGTCATGAGGTCAGGTCTCTAGATTTTAGGAACAACTTAGGGCTATGGTTGACATGAATGACTCCGAGTCATGAGCATAGGGCTCTAGATGCTATGCACAACTTAAGGTTATCAATGACTTTAAAGACTATGAGTCATGAGCTTAGACCTATAGATGCAATGAATAACTCAGGGTTGTGCATGACATGAACAACTTTAGGTCACAAGCTCAGGGCTCTAGATATTATGAACAAATCAAGATTGTGGTTGACGTGAACGGTTCTGAGTCGTGAGCTCAAGGCTTTAGATGCTATGAACAACTCAGGGCTGGGGATGACATGAGCTACTCCGGGCCATGAGCTTAGGGCTTTGGAAGCTATGAACAACTCAGAGTTGTGGATGATATGAATGACTTAGGATCCCATGAGCTCAATCCTCTAGATGCTATGAATTACTTAGGGTTGTGGATAATATGAACGATTCTACTTCTTAAGCTCAAGCATCTAGATGCTATGAACTGATCAGGGCTATGGAAGACATGAATGACTCAGAGTCATGATCTCAGGGCTTTAGATGTTATGAAAAGCTCAAGGCTATGGCTGATATGAACGTCTTCGGGTCGTGAGCTCAAGACACTAGATGCTCTCAACAACTCAAGGCTATGGATGACATGATCAAATCCAGGTTATGAGCTCAGAGCTTTAGATATTATGAACAACTCAAGGTAATGGTTGACATTAAAGACTCTGGGTCCTGAGCTTAGGGCTTTAGAAGGTATGACCAACTCAGGGTTGTAAAGGATATGAACGACTTGGATCACATGAGCTTAGGCTTGTAGATGCCATGAATCGCTCTAGGTTGTGGATGATTTGAATGATTTTGTATCATGAGCTCAAGCCACTAGATGCTATGAACTGCTCAGGGCTGTGGAAGATATGAATGACTCTAAGTTATGAGCTTAGGGCTCTAGATGCTACGAACAACTCAGGGAGGTAATTAATATGAACGACTTTGGGTAGTGAGCTAAATGATCTAGATGCTACTAACAAATTAGGGTTGTGGATAGCATGAACGACTCTGGGTCATGGGCTCAGACCTCTAGATTCTACGAACAGCTCAAGCCTGTGGTTGACATCAAAGACTCCTAGTCGTGAGCTTAGGGCTCTAGAAGTTATGCACAACTTAAGGTTATCGATGACAAGAAAGACTTAGGGTTGTGAGCTCAGGGCTTTAGATGCTATACACAGGTTAGGGTTGTCAATGACATGAAAGACTCTAGGTCAAGAGCTCAAGGCTTTAGATACTATGAACAGCTCAAGGCTGTGGTTGACATGAACAACTCTGAATCATGAGCTTAAGGCTCTAGATGTTATGAACAAATTTAGGCTATGGATGACATGAGCTACTCTAGGTTGTGAGACCAAAGCTCTAGATGCTATAAAGATATAAGAGTTGTGGATGATATGAATGACTCAGGATCCCATGAGCTCAAGCCTCTAGACTCTATGAATTGCTCAGGGTTGTAGATGATATGAACGATTCTGTGTCATGAGCTCAAGGCTATGCATGACATGAATGACTCCA
>JAJJMF010026350.1:0-17935 GCA_022058775.1 Vitis hybrid cultivar
GAAAGAGGGTGAAAGAAAATTGACTTTGATATCTGATTCGTGCGGGGGTTCACCCCAGGCTCTCTTTTTGGTAGCTATAAAAATGTAATAAAAATAAATTTACATCGCTACAAACTCCACTCAAACCGAGCCCAACACAACTACTTGACCCAGTCAAGCACTCGCTGACAATGAAAAACAGCAGAAAACATAATACCCAGAATTTTCTATAGTTTTCTTCTTTTCCCCATATTTTCTCAGCAATCTAACAGAGGAGAAAGAAGTTGAATTTTGATACCTGGAATCGAAGTGGGTTTGGCCTAAAAAGGAGGAGAAAGATGAAGAGATAGAAGGCGATGAGGACATGAGAGAGTACATGTTATTGGATGCAGATACAGATACGCCACTCTCTATCCTCAAAGCCTCCAGTGTGTTTTCTGAAAGCTGAAACAGCTTTATTACAACGCCGCCGTTTTGGAATATGGTAATTTGAAACCCTAGGTTCTCACGTGACAATGCCACGTCAGATGGGATCGTCCGACTGTGTTGCTGACGTGGTTAAATTTGATTTAATTTGAAAGAAAAATACAAACTAAAGAAAATGAAAAGGAAAAGTAAAAGAAAATAAAACATTGATTTATAGTAATTAAATTATTTTTATATAATATTTTAAACTCATTTTACTTATTTTAACTCTTTAATATAAAAATTAAATAAATAAAAAATATATAAAATTTTAATTATATTTAATTTTAGTTGATATATTTTTTATAATATAATTAAACATAATAAAATCAATTTTTTAATATATTTTTTCCTTTCTTACAATTTTTCAAAAACTAAACATAAAAAAAATATTATAGCGTAAATTTCCAAAGTTATATTGTAGACCCCTCTTTTTTATCAAGAGATTTATTATTATTATTATTATTATTATTATTATTATTACTATTACTATTATTCATTGCATTTTATGGGGTTTTATTCGTGTTTTTTTCTATCACCATTTGGGGGAGTGGGAGACGACCTCTTCAAGGAAGCGAGCTGCATAGACGTGTGACTATGGACATCACCACCTTGCCATGGTGGTGGTTAGGGATAGAGACATCTTTGAGCAGGGAACATGAGTGCAAGAGAACGGGTGGAAGCTTGTAAGAAAATAAAATAGAGGAATACAAGAAAAACAGAGGGGGGAACAAGCGAGATTTTTTTTGGGAGAGCTTGAGAGAAAAATATTGGAGTAGGGAGAAGAGAACTAGAAAAGGGAAGCAAGAATGGAGTAGGTACCAATGAGCAATGAGAGATTTTGAGATAGAGAGAGTTGTAGGAAGGGAGTAGCATAGGTATGATTTCTATAACCTACTTGTTCTTTCTTTTTCACATGGTTACATTATGTTTTTTTTTTTTTTTTTTTTTTGTGCATACCAGGATTCTATTTTGGTGCCTGAATATGAGCATTAGGAACTTTTGCATATTCTTGTTGGATTTGAGTTTGTTTGCATGCATTTTTATGCTTGATTTCTAATCTATTTCCTTGGCCCTATTTTGAGATCCTATATGAAGTGCTTGCAATTATGTCTTGATTTCCATTTGAAATCCATTTTGCCTCATTCCCCTACATTTAATCCCGTTGATGGAAACATGAAACGTGGCATTTATTGGTCCATTTTGTTCCCATCATTTGTGCTCTGTTTTGTGAGCTTTGACCCAAAATGCAACATTTAAAAAAAAAATTTCCATAAAGTAAACTGATTTCCAAAATAATGCACAATCTAATGCGTCTGTGCCACATAGATTGCCACATCATAAAATCGTAGTTAGTAACTACGGTTTTATTTTTTAAAAACAGTCAAAATCGTAGTCACTAACCACGGTTTTAACTTTAAGTTTAAAACCGTAGTTGGTGACTACGGCTTTGACTGTTTTTCAAAGTAGTCAAAGTCGTATTCACCAACTATAGCTTTAACTTTAATTTTAAAATCGTAATTGGTGACTACGACTTCGACTGTTTTATATATATATATAAATATGTTGCTTGATTTAAAATATTTAACTTTAATTTTTTTTAAATAATAATATTATATTATTTTGATTTTATATTGACTAAAAATATGTGAGTGGTTTAATAAAAATATTTAACTTTAATTGATCTCATTATTTAAAGAATAGTAATATATGAAATTGAATAATTGATGTCTTTAATTTGATATAAAAATATTTTTGTTTAATTTTATTAAAATATTTGACACTATACTCAATATAAATATAATTAGTTATAAATATACTATTTTATACCCTCATAATGAAGAATATTATATTATTTTGTAACTTTGTACAAAAATTAAAGCCAATTATGCATTTGTACAAAATATAATATGACTTCAAGTGGGTAAGTAATTGGAAAATTACTTAAATACAACAAAAATAACTTTTTTTTTTCCATTTTTTTTCCTTTCAAAATGGGATCAAAATGGAATGGATAGGCTTAAAATTTTAAACTTAAAATGCCAACCTAATAGAATTTGTTTTTCCACTTCTTAAATTATAGAATTATAGAAAGAAAATACCTTTGTTTTTCCAATCAATTCACTATTTAGTTTAACTGTTTTTGTAAATAGATGAAAATGCTTTTAGAATATTTTTGTAAATTCATTGAGAATAAGAAAAATGTTCCTTATTGGGTACTAAGGGGAGTTTTGGGCAAAAATGATTTCTTTAAAACAAAAATTTCATAAATTAATTTTATTCTCAAAATAATTTTCAATGTGATGTGTGTCTTATTCATGTAGGTATTCACATCACAAAATTGTAATTGGTAAAAACAGTTTTTGAATTTTTTTTTTTAAAATAGTCAAAACAGTAGTTGGTGATCACAACTTTAAATTTAAACCTAAAACCAATTTTTTAAGTTCAAATTTAAAATCATGCGAATATTCCATTTTTTAAGAATTATTTTGATTGGAGGTTTAGATTGTAAATTTTTTTTAATGCATTATTTTTTCTATATCAATATAGTGTTGTTGTAACTAATTAGTTATAAATATAATTAGTTTAAATTTAAACCTAAAACCAATTTTTTAGATTGTCAGATTGTTATATGTAAGTGGTATATATATATATATATATATATATAAGTTCAATTTAAGTTTAAAATTTATCATATTTTCATTTAAATATATAATAATTTGTTCATAATAATAATAATAATAATAAGTTAACAATATAATGCAAATGAAAATAAACACAAAAACTAAAAAACAGTCCTCAATGAGTGCCACATTATGGGCTCTTCCTCTTTTTCTGTGGACGCCTATGATATAGAGACATCTTTGTGGGATCTATCTGTGCAATTTGTCATGTCTCCATATGTATAGGTTGAGATGGAGTTGATGGAGGCAAGACTTGACGTCTATGTGGACCACGACGTCTCCTAGGTGGACATACATCTAACTGTGTAACATGTGTAAGGGTATGATGCATGGTAGTCTCTATGGGAAGAGGTGTAGGTGATGGTAAGGTGGTAGATGGTAGGGCGATCTCAAGTACAGTGATATCTAATATGGTAGCATATAGGAGAGGTGATATAGGAAATGGAAGAATGACATCTACTGTAGTGATAGCTAGTGCAATAACATCTGATATAGTGGGCTCGAGGAGAGGAGATATAAGTGATGATGGTGATGTGACATGTGTTGTAGTGGTCTCATCGAGAAAAGGTAGAGGTAATGGTAGATTAGTAGAGAGTGGGGCAGTCTTTGGTGTAGTGACATCAGGTATAGTGGCCTTTATGGGAGAAAATACAGGTGATGGTAGAGTGGTATCTGATATGACATGCTCTAAGGGAAAATGTCTAGGTGAAGGTGATGGTAGGGGTGAAGGGGGAAGTGTGGAAGCCTTAGGTGCAAATGTGGTAGATAATATGGATGGTGCTAACATGGTCTCGGGTGAATGCATAGATCGTTGAGGTTGTCGACCAGCTCGCCCACCATCTCGCCTACTCCCTCTCCCTCGGCCTCGAATAGGCTGCATCCTAACTGTAGTGGCTAACACAGGTGGTCTTATGGATGGGCATGATGATGTAGGCGACTGACGAACTAAATGTATGTGATGCTCATCTCCAATAGCATGTAAAATATCAATAGCAATCCAATGAATGTCGCCTAATGCATTTGAAGTATGCCCAGCAGATTGACTAGCAATCTCAACCATACCAATGATCTAAAAAAAAAAAAAACAAGTTAAACAGACGAAAATGATTTTTAATTAATTATAATTTAATAAACCATTTATAAATTAAAAAATCTTACCAACAACTGAGTAGTTGTTGCTGTACTATGATACCTCATATGATCTCTATGGAGATGGGGTGTGATCAAACTTCGTGTAATACGTCGGTACCACTCCATATATGAATCATGAAACTGCATAGCACCCATCATAGGTGGTGTCGTTGCAATATGCTTCGCACGACTAGCCCATAAGGTAATATACTGTGCGTGGAATGCCCCCCAATCATACTTATGTCATCCTCGCCTATCCATGGAATGGAGGTCTTACTCTATAGAACAAAATGAAGGTATCCTTTGTTGGAGGCCAAACTGTCGCAGCACTCACTCCGGTTGATTCCACTCGACAATGTCAAAGCAGATAAAAGGTGACATCGTCTGCCAAATCTCCTGGTCTGCTAGAGATATTGCCAGAAGATGGGCAACTAAGTCTCCCATGTAAGGCTCCCATAAAACCTGTTAAAATCAAATTTTGACATTAATAATGTTAACGTTTATATGGTTAACAATAGCACATTACATCTTATATATACTTGGTCATTGGTCTATGCATCTAATTGGTCTCAATAAAATGTCAACACACGTGATGGGTTTTGAGCCCATGATAAAGGTACTCTCCACCTACATCCTAACGGATCAGTTGGTAAAGCCTCGTCTAACAATGCCTCATCTTGTAATCCTTGGTCTATATGCTCAGCTGGTAAATCATCGGTTGCATCATGCTCTAAATGGTAGGCTACTGGAGAGGCCGATGGTCGACCAAAATCGAGTCGACCCACGTGGAGTCTCTCCGAAGACCACAACTGGAAAAAATGTAACACTAAAATTTTACTTAAATTGTAAACTTAAAGCAACTAGAAATTTTAATTTAATGTGAATAATTAATTATACCTGTAATAGTGTGACACATTCAGCAATATCGATAGCACCATTCAAACTCCCTCGACACAACTCCCCATATAGGTGTGCTAATACTGCATTGCCCCAACTATACATAGATGTCTGAATCAAGTCTCTAAGTAGTGGGAGATAACACATATGGATGTGGGTTCCCTTCTTGTTTGTAAATAGCGTTGAACCTATGAGCCCTAATATGAAAGCTCGTGCATACCGCTCTAATATGACATCATTTGAATCAACTGGTGGATGAAAGAACTGGTGACAACCATCATGTCGATATCGTTGATCCTTTAATCTCAGATGTAGGGAGAGTCACCCCTAAAAGTTCATAACATAGCAGTGACCAATCTATGTCACATGTGCCAGTGATGGGAAGCCTATGAATACAAAGTCCTAATATGACAACAACATCCTGTAAAGTAATGGTCATTTCCCCAACATGTAAGTGAAATGTGTGTGTCTCAGGATGCCATCTCTCAACTAGACTAGTGATCAATCCTCAATCTAGTGTAATGTGTCCAATACAATATACACCATAAAATCCAGATCGAATAATATAAGGTCAAAGACGAGGATCCATCTCCCACTCCCGCATAAACCTAGATATAAGTTGTCGACAAGTTAAAACTGAAGCAAGCTGTAAAAATACAAATAAATCATTTAGATAATAAATTGCAATTTTTTTCATTCTTTAAAGAGATATTATGTGCTTTCATATTCATACTTGGCCAGAGTCAACTAAATGAGACCCGTGTCTATCCTGTAGAACCAAAACAGACGTATCTAATGGATCTAGATCAGACTATGTCCTCTATACTCCATATTTGTAACAAAATTGTGAAGATAAATAAATAATATTTATTATTTTTAAATAAAAAATATTTCTAATCGAAAAGTTTTAAAAATTAATGGAGTTTTCCCTATTTTAAGTATATATCAATTTGATAAATTTAAGTAGATCAATTCATTTATGACCAATAAACAAGTCATACTAGTCTAAATTAAAATTAAAGATACAAATACAATTGAACATTTTGTTAACATTTTTAATAGAAAATTTCAAAATTTTGACAGAGTTTCTCTTATAGTATGGACATTATTTCAAATACAAATAACCTGATTATGCAAATAACATCAATATTTATAATCAAACCAAAGCCAATAATTGCATAAAGGTAGTATCATAGTAGCTTACACCACAATATCCAAGAAAATTACATGCATACATCACATGGTCTAATAAACTTTATTATTGTTTTGACAAGAACAACGATTGTGGCCACTTTGTTTGCATTACCCACATGTAATAGAAGTCTTGCCCTCTCTAACATCCATTTCATTATGCAAACAACTTGATTTAGGTCATCCACTTGATGCACGTTTTATCGACTCAGAAGGCACGATAATCAAACCATCATAAGGAGGCCACTCATATACATTGAAAATGGGATGGAACAAGGGTGCCCAAGTATTATAGTACGATTGTGTACTGTAGTAGTGTTGAACAAGTGGTTTAAAATCAACTGAATGAAAATGACATGCTGCTAGAATATGGCTACATGGGAATCCATATATGAGTATTTTACCACACATGCATGCATACTCCTATAAGGTGACGCGATATGTTCGACCACCAGTTGAGCTACTCTTAGTACCCCTATTAGTCTTCACATGGAATCGTCCTTGGATGTGATCATATAAAACAATCTCATGAGATCCCGCCTTAACCACATTTGCTTTAATCTTAGCATCGACATATGGAGTGTATCCCTCATTTGAAGCAAGTTGATTAGCACCTTGTTCTTTTCTCACAACAAAGTAACTATTTAGTCGAAAAAATATCAATCGAACCAAAGTAGTTATGGGTAAGCTACGAGCCCCTTTAAGCACACTATTGAACACCTCCGACATGTTTGTAGTCATGATGCCATACCTTCGACCTCCGTTATGAGAGAGCGCCCATTTCTCAAAATGGATTGCTTCCAACCATTGTTGTGCGACTGCATTAATCCTCTCAATTGTGTTCATATGTTTATTGAAATTTTCAATCTTGGTTGCTAAGGTTGCTCTGCACATCAGATTTTTCAATATTTTATCCTTGAATCAAGTCATAAAATTGCTGGCAAGATGACGCATACACACCTTATGATATGCATATGACTCAGACCAACCAAGATGAACATCGCTCATTGTAGCTATAATGCCTGGATGTCGATCTGATATAACACAAAGTCCCTTCCTATGAGTTACTCTAGTTCTAATACATGACAAAAACCATCCCCAACTATCAATATTCTCACATTTTGTTAGGGCAAAAGCCAATGGGAATAACTAATTATTTCCATCACCACCCATAGCAATCATTAAAGTGTCTTTATACTTCCCATACAAATGTGTACCATCAATACCGAGTACAGGCCAACAACGCTTGAATCCTTCAATAGATGGATGAAATGTCCAAAAAACTCGCTGAAATATCTTTGTATTCTCCATAATACCAGGAAATGTTTTTGAAATTACAACATATCTTGGATTTGCCTGCTCTAAGGCAATGAAAAAATATGGTAGCTCTACATATGACTTATAAAAATCACCAAATAAGTTTGTAAGAGCTTTAAGTTTTGCTTTAGATGTCTTCTTGTATGATATTTGGTATCCGAATTTCTCCACAAGACTTGCTTGAATAGCAACCACTGACAATGTGAATTGTGCCTTAATCATTCCTTAGATATGAGCAGCAATCAAGTTGGAATCTAATTGTTGATGGTCCCGATTCAAGCAAGAATTTACACATTTGTGCGGACCATTGTATTTATTGATTGCAAATGAAGTTGTATCTTTTACAACCATAGCACGAAGTTTCCATGGACATTGAGATTGTTTAGCCTTCTTGCATCTTAAGACTAACAACTTTGTAGTTGACAAAACAACAACATACTCTTGGTGTGCACTAATAGAGTACAACTTCGCAGCATGTTGTAAATATGCTTTTGAATTAAAAACTTGCCCAACCATGAACTCTCCACCTGAGTTTTCAATATTAGTGTTCCCCCATGGGGTCCAGTCACTTAAAAAGGCATTACCAATGTTTTCTACATTTTCAAACTATAATGATGGTGTCTGGTGATACTAAACAGAGGAAAACTCTATTGGGTTCTCGGGATCTAGGTTATTTGACATATCACAACCTTCTCCATCCACGGAGACATATCTCCACTGTTCACTTTCCATTGCTTTGTGAAGAGCTAAGAAAGATGAAACAACATTAACATTATTGTTTTCCTAATCAATAAATTTGAACACTCTATCGCCATCATGTTGAACATCTTTTGTTCTCTCACTTTGATCATCACCTTCTTGGGATTCACATTCTTCTTCATCTTCATATGCTCTACATTCATAAGTCATTGCAACTGTGGCACTACTAGGTCCACAACCATACTCAATTTCCTCAACATTATCATTTTCTCCTAGTAATAAATGTGTGAAGTTACCCAATAATTGCTTCCTCACTCCTGGTTGTACTGACATTTGTTCAATATACAATTCAATTTCGTCCATTCCAAATATGTTAATCAATTTCAACATTTGAGATAAACTATTATCATCCCATATTGGACAAGGTTGGAACCTATTTTCCTTTTTTAAAGAATACCTACAGTTGAGAACTAATTGAAATTGTTTTTTGTCAATGCCAGTTCTCAAGTATATCATAGATAACAAGTGTTCATAGGTTGAACTGACAGGCACATCCAAAGGCACAATTATAGCTTGATCCCCAATATACTTTACATCTATTTCTGTCCTCAACATTTTTCCTTTACAAAAGCAAATCACGGGAACAATAGATTCAAACATGATTTACCTACAAAAAATACAATATCAAATGGTTTAATAATCAATGAAAATAATAGCAAAAAATAAACATTTTATAAATCTATTTAATATTAATTTTAAATATATGAAAAAATCATTTATAAATTAATATTAATTTTAATTTATAAATATATTGAATATTAATTTTAATTTTAATAAAATTGATGCTAGCAGGATGACCCTTCTTAAATAATCCACCAATATTGTTTTTTGATAAAATATCATATATTAAAATAAAATTAAATGTTATCAACTATTAAATAATATATAATTTAAATAATTATGTTGTTACTCATAAACCACTTGATATTTGATTAAACCTAAAAATTGAAAAAAATTTAAAATCTCAAAATCAAATAAAATTAACTCACTACAGAAAAATATATTAATAAAATATCAAATACACAATTATAGAAAAAAAAAATCATTTATATATATATATATATATAAACATTATTTGAATATTAAAAATGAAAACAAATAAACATTTTATAAATCTATTTAATATTAATTTTAAATATAGGAAAAAAATCATTTATAAATTAATATTAATTTTAATTTTAATTTATAAATCTATTGAATATTAATTTTAATTTTAATAAAATTGATGCCAACAAGATGACCCTTCTTAAATAATCCACCAATAATTTTTTTTTTTGATAAAATATCATATATTAAAATAAGATTAAACGTTATCAACTATTAAATAATATATAATTTAAATAATTATGTTGTTATTCATAAATCACTTGATATTTGATTAAACCTAAAAGTTGAAAAAAATTTAAAATCTCAAAATCAAATAAAAGATAACTCACCACAAAAAAATATATAAATAAAATATCAAATACAAAATTTTATGTTTTCTAGGAAAAAAAAACATGATAATATGTTTGACAACGAAAAAACAAAAAATAATTTTTTTGTTCTTAAAATCAGAAAACATGATGTTTTCAAAGAATATTTTTAGTTATTTTCACTTATTTTGTAAGGCTTGTTTTAAAAAATAATTATACAAATATAAAAAATGATTTGAAATAAAACATTACACATAAAAATTATTTTTCAAACATAAGTAAAAATATAAAAAAATAAGTTAAAAACATTTTAGATTCTCAAATAGATATTTGATTTACAAAACATTAGAAAATAGTTTTCAATAACTATTTTTTAGAATTGTTTTCAAACCGTTACCAAACAAAACCTTAGTTTCCAACAAACAACCCAATGGTGCCTAATCTAGTGTCAAAGCAAGATATCATGCACTTGCTTTCACTACATGTGAATAACATGGATTAGTGCACTTTACATGAAAAAATATAAATAAATAAAAAATTATTACCATTTTCCTTCAAGAAAAAGCTACTCTTGGCAATCTAGTTACCAAATATATTCTCTCTTCATTGTAGATTGTAAATATCTTAACTAAACAACTTCCCAAGCAATCCTTCAAAGAGTTTCATGAGGTCAAGTTAGGAATTCATTATGTTCCTGTACCCAGCTTAAGGGGATGTGATAAAGCCTATGATTCACTTACAAAAAATAATGGAGATCATGGCATTACTAATGAAGATCACAGTAGAAAACAAAAATAAAAAGTCAATAGTTTTCTTCCAACAACATTTTTTTATTTGAGGATTTGTCATCTTGGGACTAAGACTTTGGTTTTCAACCGGATTTATGGCAACTCAGGGAAGATATGGAGAAAGTTTTAGTAAAGATGAGGTTTTGGCTGCAATTCTAATTTGGGTAAGAATAAAATAAACCCTTGGATTCAAATGGTGTCAAATGGCTTTTTGGCATCACAATTAGGATTTTTTCATAGTGAGCAATGGGTTTCATGCAAGATTTTTGCTCAATTAAATCTTCTGGAATGACTTTGAATACTACATAATTTGTGCGAACTTCTAAAAAGATGATGTGAAGGATATGAAAAACTTTAGGCCCATTAATTTGGGGGTGGGGGTGTGAATTCACATAAGCTTCTGGAGAAAATCTAGCAAAGAGATTTAAAAGTCATTAGCAAAGGTGGTCAAAAAGTTTCATGTGCTTTCATAGAGGGGAGATGGATTATGGATACAAAATTTTACAGCCACTAAAGCCATAAAATCTAGATCAAAAGCTCAAGCCCTTGTACACAAAATGGATATTTAGAAAATGCACCACCATGAAATTCAGAATTTTTTTGCTTTCAGCAAGTAGTATGGGTTTAGGGCAGAAATTGGTTGGTAGGATTAGATTTTTTTATCTTTGTAGTTAACTTTTTTACATTGGTTAATGGGAATCCCAATATTTGTTTTCAGAGCTTAAAAGGTTTGAGAGATGGAGATCCACTAACACCCTATCTATCCATTCTAGTGATGGAGCAATTGAGCTATTTTATGTCAAGGGCAATGAGAGGAGGTTTTTTTAAGGACTTTAAGGTGGAAGGTACAGGGGCTTGCTTTGAATTGCCCCATCTTCAATTTAAAAATGATGTTCTAAACTTCTATGATGCCAACATATTCTATATTTTCCTACTATAAAAAAAAACACTTTGCAACTTAAATTCACAACCAAATACATTCATTACGATGGAACTAGGGTGATCAATAACTTCGTGGTAAATTTTGGGAACAAAGACAAAAGACAAAACTAGAGCATAGGATTTGAACAAGAAGAAAATCTATCACAAGATAAAATTTTGGAGAATTACTTTCCTCTATTTTCTAGAGTTCTACCATATCCAAATGATAGGCTTTAGCATTACTTTCCTCTATTTTCTGGGCAACCAAACATTTCCAAAATTTGGAGAATGATGTAGAAATCGACCCCACACCTTCAATCTCCTAGCTTAAGATAAATTTGGGACTTGAAAAGTGGAGTACTCTTATTTTTTCTATTCTTATAAAAAAAAATCATCGCTGGTCTCCTTCATTTTTGGAGTTTTTTACAGTGGTCCCCTCCATTTTTGGAGTTCTTAATAGTGGTCCCCTCAATTTGTGGTATCTTTAACAAAAAAATCCATGGTGGCCCCCCATTCCATATCCATTTTTTTTTATAAAAAAAAAAAAAACTTTTTTCTTTCTACTAAGCTCACAATCAAAATAAAATCAAATCAAATCAAATACATCTTTACTAAACAGAAACCAAACACATCTACAACAACAAACTAAAATACGTGAAAAGCAAACAGATTTACAAAAAAAAAAAAAATTAAAATTTACGTAAACTGAAAAACTCATAAATCTTACTTGACCAATGACTTCCAAATTTTGAATTTGAGCCAAGGATGAACCAAAGACGATTAGATGCAATGGGAATGACGAAACCCTAAAGGTAAAAAACCTAACAAGGAAAGGAAAAAACCTAATTGGGAAATGAACGAAAAATGATAGAGGATTCAAAAGCGTAGTTACCAACTACAGTTTTGACTAATTTTAAAAAAATTCAAAATCGTAATTGGTGACTACGGTTTCTTGACCTGGTCTCCTACGTGACACAGACGCACTATATTGGACATTATTTTCAAAATGGGTTTACTTTATGGAATTTTTTTTTTTAAAAAAAATGTTGCATTTTAAGTCAAAACTCTTGTTTTGCTATCTTCCTCTGTTTCTGGTACCCGTCCGTGATGTGCATCAAGTTTCACGTCTCTGATTGAGGGAATAAAGAATTGTGGAGACAATATTTTTAGTTTGTGGGTGTGGTCAGGGTTGTAACTCTTCGATCTTCTTATCTTCCAACCCCTTTTCTCCATACCTTTTGGTGTGGAAGTGTTTGTTTGACTAATGCGAAAGAAAAACGCCGAGAAACTAAAAAGGATTTGATCCAGTTGGTGTTGATATGAGGCTAATGGGAAAACTTTAAGGTTCAAATTTGAGGTTTCTGAGCCAAAATATTTGAAGTTTCCAAAAATCTATTCAAGAGTTTTGATGGATGTGGGAAATTGGATCTGTTAACCAAGGAAGTGAGTAGAATTTAGTGGCCTAACGAGTAAGGAACTGAAAAGATGGAAACAGGAGAAATCCTCGAAGGCTGCCAAGAAGGTGGTTGTTGCGGTGAAGGCGTCGAAAAAAGTCCCGAAAACTGCTCTGGTATGGGCCTTAACTCATGTTATGCAGCCTGGGGATTGCTTTACTCTGCTTGTTGTCATCCATGCACAAAGCCCAAGTAGAAAATTATGGGGTTTCCCAAGATTTGTAGGGGATTGTGCGAGCGGTCACCAAAAATCTCATTCAGGAGCAAGTTCAAAACAGAAATGTGAGATTACAAATTCTTGTTCACAAATGATCCTTCAACTTCATGATGTTTATGACCCAAACAAGATAAATGTCAAGACAAAAATTGTCTTTGAATCACCATGTGGGGCAGTTTATGGAGAGGCCAAAAGAACAAAAGCTAATAGGGTTGTATTGGATAAGAAACTCAAACATGAGGGAAAATGCCGCATAGAGGAGTTGCAATGCAACATTGTGGTTATGAAGCGCTCCCAACCTAAAGTTCTCCACTTGAATTTGGTTGGATCACTTAAGAAGAATCTAAAACAACCAGTCAATTGCCTTCTGAACTAGGTGAAACAGCGGAAAAAACATTCTAAAACTAAGAATGACTCGATGAAGTACATTTGGGGGCCAATTGTAACTCTAAGTAGTAGTCCGGAGTTGGGGACACCATTCACTACAACTAAAGTTGGAATTTCATCAATATCAAGCTCACCCAAGGGAAACCTATTTAGCCATTTTGATTTGAACCCCTCTCCCTCCATTTGTTCCCCACAAGCTCCCTTCATCTTCACTACCTAGGTGCATGAGACCCTCCCTTAAAATCCTTCATCACCATACTCATACCATATCCACCATGTTCAGCTCCACTCATCAGCTAACCCACCGAACCCCCTTCTCTCACTTCCACCACCACTCTTTCTACCACTCACTTCTCATAAATTCCTTCTCATTATTTCCCATGTGCATGCAACCCGCATGCATGACCACTTCGATCCATGCATGGCCACCCCAAAGCCTTGATAAAGCCTCCATCAAAATCTTTCTTTCAATAAATCCAAACCTCAAGCCGAAAAACTCCATGTCGAAACCTCATTATCATGCTCACCACACTTTCTCATTCTTCCCTCATCGTTGACACTATGGTCGAAATCCATCCCTACCACCAACAATGGTCGTCAACTTCGACTCCTTCACCTTCCGACGAGGTATGTACGATCTTCATCTCGGGTCTACCTGAGGATGTGAAGGAGAGGGAGCTCCAGAATCTGCTGAGGTGGTTGTTGGGATACGAGGCTTCGCAGGTGAATTTCAAATGGGAACATCCCATCGGTTTCGCACTTTTCTCCACTCCTCAGCTCGCGGTGGCAGTCCTCATGCAACAAGAAGGAAGTTGCAACTTGCCTCCATTTTCTGGTTGAAAACAGCTCCCACTGCCCGCAAGCCATAACCTTTAGAAAAATCAATTCCGAGGCTACTACACTAGGCTACTCAACAGATCTTCAACCTGCAAATACTCAAGTATACAATTTGGAAACGTGGGTGAAATTGATGGAGAAGGAAAGAAATGTATTGAAAGCCATATGTTTTTTATATTCTTTGAATTTGATGACCATAATGAAGTTGCTACTGGACCCATTTTGTGAAGATTCCAGCACTATGACAACCTTGAACGAAGATGCGTTTCCCAAAAACCTCAATGACTTCGTTGGCACCATGTAGGATGAGCACTGTTCTCATGATGACACCATGCATGGTCACTCCTAGTGTATCACTCCAAAGGGTTAAGTGTTCGGTTTTTTTTTTTAAATTCTTCATCTTTTAATGTAAAAAATTCCATTCCCGAATAATTTTCCAATATTCCAATTTTCAAATTTATTATTCAAAACTTTAATTTTCAAATAGTTTTCCAAAATTTCAATTTCCAAATTTAATTTTTAAAACTTCCATTTTCAAATAATTCTTCAAAATTCCAATTTTCAAATTTAATTTGTCAAAACTCCAATTCTCAAATAATTGTTCAAAACTTCAATTTTCAAATAATTTTTCAAATTTTCAATTTTCAATTTTAATTTTTAAAACTTCCATTTTCAAATAATTCTTCAAAATTCCAATTTTCAATTTTAATTTTTCAAAACTCCAATTTTCAAATAATTTTCACAACTCCAATTCTCAAATAATTTTTCAAAACTTCAATTTTCAAATAATTTTCACAACTCTAATCCTCAAATAATTTTCACAACTTCAATTTTCAAAACTCCAATTTTCAAATAATTTTTAAATAATTTTCAAAACCTCAATTCTCAAATAATTTTCAAAGTTTCAATTTTCAAATAATTTTTAAAAATCCAATTTTCAAATAATTTTAATTGCACCTTGGTTTTCAAATAATTTTAAGTCCTTCATTTTCTTCTTCCTTCATTAGGGTTTAGAGTCACTAAAAATTCCATTTTTTTTTAATAAACTTGCTACATTTCCCTTCAAGTAAGCACTTTTACAAATTTTCTTTGATTTGCAAATGAACTTTTATTTCTCTTGATTTTTAAGTAAGCATGAATATGATTTTCATAATTCCAAAATAATGAAATTTGTGGGATTAATTCATGCAAAATCAATTGGCCTTTGGTGGGGGCCCAACATCTAAGATATTTTCTTTAAAAATAATTTGAGTGAAGTGCATAATTGACATTGAGGGTATCTTACTCTATTTTACGTCGTTTCATGATAGCGCATTCTTATTTGCTACTAAGGTATGTTCCCACTCCTACTTCATTTATTTACTTATTCTCATGCTCCATTTGTTTTATTATTTAATCATTTCATTGGTATCCATTGATTTTCTTATCAATTACCACAATTGTTTCATCTTATTCATTAGAGACCCGTTTTTAGGGACTTAAAAGGGTGCTACGGTCTTTTTACCATATCTTCCCAATAGATAACCTGATCCCCGGATCCATATTCGGTTTTTGCAAACATGTTTTTTCCGAATAAGGAGTCACACTTAGGATTTTATTTCTTATTTTGTTTTCCCTTAAAAATAAAATAAAAATAAGTGACGATTCCAAGTCTTTTCTAAAAATCATATTTTTCAATAAATAAATAAAAAGTGAGTTTCGACATTCGAGTAGGGACGCACGTGAAAAATGCAGGTTCATATATATATATATATATATATATTCTATAACCAACCTCAAACGTAAGTCCTTCTCTATAGAATTAAAGCCACATCACCAAGGGGTTAAGTTTGGTGGGGAAAATATATAAAGAAAAAATTTAAAAAGAAAAAATTTTAAAAATTAAATTTAAATTTAATAAATTATTTTATGCCTTTCTAAAATTGATTTCTAATATTTTATTTTTTATGCAAAAATAAAATAATTTAAAATATATAAATTTTTAATTAATTTTAGTTATATTTAATTTGATTTTCTTATTTTTCATGGTAAAATCAAATAAGAAAACCATTTTTTTTTAATATTTTTTTCCTTTGTATTTTTTCTAAAACCATATTAAACACTCCTTGTCTAAACACATCATATCTATAAATAAATAAATAAATAAACTTTTTTCTTCTTTTTTTTCCCTCTTAAAAAAGAAAAAAAAAATCTCATATTATCATAGTATTATAAATTATGGTATAAAATGTTAGACCTTATAAAAGTGTCTTAAATTATAGCATCAATTCCTCTTATAGTGTCTAGAAGTGCATTTCTAGGCATTTTTTTAGTACTTAGAAGTATACTCTTAGACATTATAAAAAGTGTTTGAATGAAAGTGAATATATCTTTTGAATGCGCTTCTTTATTGCAATTTATGAAATTTTGATTGAAAAAACAAACATCAAGGATGATTTATTTGTCCAATGTTTCAAATATGCAATTTTACTTGTTTGAATCATCTTTGAAATCAAATACCTAGAATACACTTTTTTATCTAATCCATAGAAATCAATGAAAAAAAGAGAGCAAATACCTTACAATGCACATCAAGCTTATGGGGGTGATAGGGATGTTGGATTTGAAGAAAGGTGCATTAATATGAATTTGTAAGGGTAAAATAGTCTTTTATGTATGGGTAATGTTATCCTAAAAATAAAATAAGAAAAAGTAGATTTGTAACCACCTAATCACTCTATGGAGCCACCTATATTATGATTTCATTTTAAGACAAAAACACCCCATATGGAAGACCAAAATACCTTTAAAGTTAGTACATATCCATTTTCATATTCTTCTTTGAATTTTTGTCTCCTCTAATCTCTCCAAAACCTTAATAAATTTTTAAAGAAAGTTATGATTTTTGAACAATAGATAAACAATTAATCATCTCCAATGATGCTAAAAATGCATTTGAAACAATTTTTTGTATTCTATCAATAGAAAATGAACGATCGGGAAGAGTATCTAGAGTTGTAAAATTGGATGATTTTGGAAGCGTCCAACACTATACTTCCACACACTTTTAAAAACATTTTTTTTTTTAATTTTCTTATATTTTCACTTCTAGATTCTCTTTAAATGTTTTTTTAAACTATTTTTACAATCAATATTTGTAAAAAAAAAAAAATTACACAAATAATAAACCTTAAATTATATCCATGTGGAAGGGCATAAATAAGTGTACGGATTAAGAAAAAATGCTTAGAAAAAGGTTGAAATTAATTGTGAGACATAATGGAGAATACTGCAAGTTAAAAAAATAAATGGTTAATGGGATTTTTGCACCAAAATAATTTTTTTTAATTAGTAAATCATGTATTCAATAAAGATCATGTCTTTAATAAAGAATAAAGATGATGAAGGTAGACATGAAATAATATGGATAATGATGGTCAAAAATGAAAAAAAAAATTATCATAAATGTTTTTCTTCTCAATTTTTATTATAAAAGATGGATAATTATTATTTT
>JAJJMF010026352.1:2316-19979 GCA_022058775.1 Vitis hybrid cultivar
GTTGCAATTGTGGGGATGCTTTCCAAACTAATGGTGAATCCCTCTCAAAGAAACGTAGAATGACCCTCTCAAAACCTATTGAATGTCCTATAAAATCGTGCTCTCTAAAATCTCTAAATCCCAGCCTAAACATCCCCCAAAAAAATTTAAAAAAAAAAACCTATAGACCCCTTAAAAATCAAGAAACACATCCTCCATAACATAGACTGATTTGTTTTTTTTTTTTTTTAAATGGCCTGAAAACTCCCAAAATGCAACTACTTCTTCTCTTAAAAACCTCTAATGCTTCCTTAAAACTTGCTGATTCTTCCTTAATTCTCCCCCTAAAAGCTCCCTATTGGAAATTCTTTCAAAACCACACTTAAAGCCCCTCATTCAGAAGTTGCTAATTTTTTTTTTAAAAGGTCTTCCTAATCCTCTATTCGAATGCTGCTCAAAATTCTTCCTTTCCTATCAAAAACACTACTCAAAATCCTTCATTTCCCATAAAAACAAAATGCTGCTAAAACTTTCCTTCATTTCCTTTCAAATCTAAATATGTTTTTCTCCAGAAGGTTCCTCTCTTCTTCCCAAAATACAACCTCTTTCTTTTACAAAACATGTTAAATCCTCAGACCAACCCGATTCCTATCCAAAAATGCATTGAAAATATCCTCAAATTGTATTCTGAATATCACAAAAAAAAAAAACGTGGCCTAAATCATTCTAAAAAAAAAATTGTAATTTTTTTGTCTCCTAAAAGTGTCCATATACACTCTCTTAACCAGCATAATTCCTTTCCATGATCATTCCATTTCCACAAAAAAAAAAAAAGTAGACAAAGAAAAAAAAAAAAAAACTAAGGCATTTTAGACAAAGAGGTAAAAATCATGCACATGATATGCAATGCCATTGATCGGTCTTCTCTGTTGTCCAAAATACTAAGCCTTTTTATGTAGCAACTTTGGTCAAGAAAAACTAGAGAAAGAGTCACTACGACTTTTGTAGTACTTCAGGTATCATTCTCAAGGATTGGATTATGGAATTTGTCAATACTATGATAAATTAATCACTTTTATTTGAATCCTAAATTGAAAAATAATAGGTGAATGAAGTGAAACTAAGTAAGAGAACTAAATTAATAACAAAATGAATATTGATTTTTAATTCAATTGATTCAAATATGGTCAAGGCTTTCCACAATCCAACTTAAGGTATAAAAATAGAGAGACCAAGGGTTTCTTAAGTATAGTGATCTTAAGGTTTTGGTATCTTTGGCCGCTTGCAATCAACTTGAGCTCTATAACTCAAAATTGCATCTAAAACCTAAATTTTCCCTTTCAAAAAAATTCCTAAAATCATCAAATTAATAAGATTGATTATTGGTTTAAGGTTTGACCTTTTAACCCTTCTTATTCCTTATAGCTTTGTTTTGGAGCAAATAATGATAAGAAAGACCAGGATAACTAATGATCAAGAGTTATCAAGAATTATTAGTATTGGGTGATAACTTACCATATCATCCCCTAAACTAAACACAATGATGGGATAAAAAAATTGATAAATTGTAACCCAACTAATAATTGATCTCATTGTTATAACAATTTACCCATTGTACGTTCCTATGAGTTTCTAGCTCTTAAGTTTTCATGCTTAAAGCCCCAGAGTTGGCTTTTTAGCCTCTCATGGGGGTGATGTCACATTCACAATCCATAATAAGATAAAAATCCATAATTTAAATCAAAAGAAATTAAAAACAATATATTCAATAAAGAAGAAAAGAAACAAACCAAAGTTCTCATCTTCTTCCCCACAAAAATGTCAAACTCTCCGGAAGATGGTCCAAGATGACTAAACACTAGAACTCGAAGAGTTTATATAGTATCATCAATGACCTAACACATGGTACACTCTCATTAGCCACTTATTACAAGGAAAAGTCATAAACAACCTAAAAAACTTCAAAAATAAGGAGTTCTAAACGAGTACAAGGCATTTCGAATTAGGTGGAGGCATTTGGAACTCGTTTCGACATATCTTGGGGCTCAAACTCGATCACTGGTGGCTGAGTTAGAAATTGGGGTGAGTCTCAAGTCAATTTTGAACTCATAAGTGGAAGGAAGCCTAATTCGAAATGTAGGGGCTGAGTTTAAAATGCATAGTGAATTTCAAACTCAACATCCTTCTTTGACCAATTTGCTTCAAGCGCGTATAACTTCCTCATTTTAGCTCTGATTTGCACACCGTTTGATGCATTGGATTCCTAACTTCTAGATATTTGAAACGATATTGTCAATAATAGACTTTAAGAAGTACTCTAAATTTTTCAAAGTCAGAGCATTGCCACTAGATTTTGAGTTCTAAATTTCCATGTAACTTGATGAATTTGCTTCATACCTCATTTTCCATGTTTGTCTGCCTTCTTTCTTACTTTATAATGGTCATTACTCAATTCCCAAACTCATGACATCCTCGTCTTGCATTTCCTCAAATGCTATGGGTCTTGACTCACTCAATTCCCCATTTAACCCCTTGATCTTTCAAAATCTAAAATGTTTTCAACTTGAACCCTTTTATTCCCTTAAACCTGAGACATATCTCCAAAATAACATTTAAACTCATGGCTAGGGCCTTAGCAACGATTTGGGTCAATTCAAATTATTTGAGTGTCTTATAGTGCATAAATCATATCGAATATATGCTATTAAAGCACATATTTTGGCTCCAATCAGCCATGCAAAAACCATGGAAACCATGCAAATGAAAATTCCATGCAAGTCATGCAAACTATGCAAAGACCAAACAAGAAAAACCTAAAGAAGACTTAGGTGGCTCAGATAAGCCTAGATGGGCCAGGATGTGCCTAGATTGACCAAGGCATACCTAAGAGGGCCAACACATACCCAAGAAGGTCAAGGTATGCCTAGGTGGGCCAGGGTATGCCTATATGGACCAAGGTGTACCTAAGAGGGCCAAGGTATGACTAAATGGACCAATGTGTGCCTAAATGAACCAAATGTGCCTAGATGGGCCAAAGTGTGCCTAAGAGGGCCAAGGTATGCCTAAATGGACTAGGGTGTGCCTAAATGGGCTAAATGTGCCTAGATGGGCCAAAGTATGTCTAAATGGACCATTATGTGCCTAAATGGGCCAAATGTGTCTAAATGGGCTCGATGTGCCTAGATGGGCCAAATGTGCCTAGATGGGCCAAAGTTAGACATAATAGTCTCATTGCTATCCTTTTAGTGTATTGATATTGATTTGAGTGTTCGATACATGTCTCTTACATTATACATGACTTAAGTGTATTAAAAGTTGCATAGAAAATACAAGTCATGGATTCCTTATAAGTAGATAAGTTGTCCACAATTGGTTCACGGATTTGGGAAATCCAGTAGAGACTATAGTGCACTACCTCTTAATTGGAGGGATGACTTGTCTTGGTTGTCAGGATGCATTTCTTATGGTGAGTGCATTAGTGTATATGATGCACATTGAATAAGACCTATGGTGAATCATGACATAAGGTTATTAATTGTAATGATTCACTAAGCTACTATACTACGTGCACTCTCAATCTTGAGAGGATATTAAGTTTAGGCCAAAATCAATAGGAGACTTTGACTTATGGGTGAGTGATCGCTCGGATTTTGTCGTTTATTGGATCAAAACAAAATTTATAACCTAATTCACTATTCTATAGCAATTTGTACCCGATCAAAAAGTGGTTTTAGTACAAACTACTGTAGTATAGTGGTTTTTAGGTATCGTCCACAAGGATGGATTATTCTTGGTAATTAAGGCTTGAATGAGATGATAAGAAATGATTGTGATCAAATGAAATTGATTTGAAAATGCATGATAAAATTCCAAAATAACAATGTATTCAAGTTGAGAGGAAAATGAAGTGTAAAAGAGAAGAAAATTAATAAGAGATGAGATTCTCGGAGTTAGGATTTTCTAGAGAGCAATTTCCATGGTGAATAGGTGTTGAGATCTAATTTTCATCAAGTTAGATTGGAAACCTAAATTTTCATCTAAACTGATTTTTGATTTAGCTTTAGGTCTAGATCTAATTTCTCTTCAAATTAAGTAATCTAATCCAAGAGATCAATTTGAATCATATATTCAATTCATCTTAAATTATCTTCCGATGATTCACACAATGCAACTATTCAATCTCATCAAATCTAGCATTAAGAATTTGATGAATCTACCTAGCTTGCATTGTAGTAATCATCCAAGACAATTTGAAGAGAAAAATCCCCAAATTTCAATTAATCAATCAATTGGATCAAATTACCTTTGCAATTCAAGCTCAATTCTCTAATTCACCATAGATCTTGCCTCTAGATCTTCCCTCCTCTGAGAAAAACGAGATTTAGCCACTCATGCTTGGAGATTTGATCTCACAAGACATGTTTGGCTATCGAGAAAATAAGAGAAACTGAAGGAAAGTGGAGAATTATATAGAGAGAAGAAGTATGAAAAGTTCTACAATTAGAAAATGTATCAAAAGTCCCTAAATGAGTAAAATCCCGTTTCTATTTATAGGCCAAGGTTAAAAGGACACTTGGCAACATTTTAGAGGTCTTCCGAATGCTTCTTCATCAAGGAATCTGGAGAAAATGCATTTTCGCACGAGCCCCTAGCAATCTCGCATGATGGTGCAAAGTGGAGAGTCCATCAGCTTCATTTTCGTTCTTCTGGAGCGTTTCGCATGACTGTGCGAAAATTTCGCATGGTCATGCGAAATCACTTTTTCACAATTTCCTTATGTGCTGCAGCCACACCCTTTCTGTTTCATTTCGCATGACTATGCGAAATTTTCGCATGGTCATGCGAAATTGAAGATCATGCTATTCCGGCTCCTCTTTGCAATTTCTCTCATTTCTTCATGTTTAATCCATCTCCACCACCTTCAATTAAGCTCCAAATCCCAATCCAAACTGATTGCATTGCTTCTTTCATTATGCATTTGGATCATCATCAACTTTATTTGTTTTCTTCAATTTGATTAATCTCTTTTGTCACCAATTTATCAAAATTATACCTTGAAATGACTCCAAAACTTCATAAAACTTGTTAGTAACTCTTGCAAGGGCAACAACATGCTAATTGAGTGTTTTAGGCATAATTACTACTCAAAAGACATGACACTCATGAGAATTATTATCTAAAATATGCTCTTTTTGAGTAGTAATCAGTGAGACCCTAAAATAGTCATATATATTTATGGATTAGGTCCCTATTGATGAAGGTTGTTGACGACATGTATTCTTAATAAAGGCACCATGATATCTCATGGGATTGAGATAGTGTGCCTCCTTGGATGATGTAAAGGACATGTGATCATGAAATTTGTGGCCATAATAATTCCTTTAATAGAATTTAACATATGCTCCTTTGAGTTAGGATATGTCAATTGATCACATAATAAGTGAGATCTATAACTCAAGGATTTGAGAGGTGATCTTGATAGTTGATAGTACTAGCTTGTTAGATTACGAACACTAGTTCATGAGGAGTTTGCATGCAATGGATAATAAGTCACAGACTCAAGCTTTGTCTCGTTGTTATTTACATAAGGTACTGGAGTGCAATTGATTCTCTTTAGTGGAACGTTGCATCAACTTTAGAATTGGATTATGAGAGAGCCAGTACTCCCATAGATCCCAATGGTCCCTGCTTTGAGCTCACATACCATGATAGCATGGTTTATGAGGGTTAGATTGGCTCTAGGTTCTTTCTTATGCATAATAGTGTTTTGGTAATTACACAAAGTTGCATAGGGGATAATGAACAAGGTCTCTAGATTGAGCTAATTGATTATTTAGATGATCCTATGTGGTTAATTGATCAATTAGGACCCATTTTAGGCCAGATTAAGTGACCCAAGCGTTGATGGGCTTAAGTCACTTAAGCCTAATGGGCAACCCTATAAATACCCATTATGGGTTAGGGTTTCTTAATTACATTAACTGGTCATCTTCCACATTTAAAAGAGAGAGAGAGAGAGAGTCAAGGTTTTCACTCTTCTAAAGCCTACACTTTGGAGTGCCAAGATCGTGGTTCAAGTCATCGAGAGGAAGATCATGAGTGTACGAGACCTTCAAACTATTTAGACATGTTCTTCACCACAATGAATTTAATTAGGAACATCCATATATAGGTATGTGGTTCATATCTCTAGATCTATAGTTAATAATTTTTTATTGTCATTTTATTCTGTTGTGATAGATTTAGAGATGCTTACAGATAGATGCATGCTCCCTACGAGATTCAGGGTATGGGATGGAGTAATTCAGGGTTCCCAACAACTAGGGTGTGCCTAGATAGGCTAGGACATGTCTAGATGGGTCAAGGCATGCCTAGATGGGCTGAATTTGCCAAGATGGGTTAGGGTGTATCTAAATAGGCTAAGTATGCCTAAATGGGTTAGAGTGTGCCTAGATGGGTTAAGGTGTGTCTAAAGGGGTCAAAGTATGCCTAGATGGGCCAAGGTGTACCTAAGAGGGCTAAGGTATGCCTAAATAAACTAGGGTGTGCCTAAATGGATTAGGTTGTGCCTAAATGGTCTAAGTGTGTCTAGATGGGGCAAAGTATATCTAAATGGACCAAGGCGTGCCTATATGGGTTGGATGCCCTTAAATGGGTAAGGGTGTGCCTAGATGTCCCTAGATGGGCTAGAGTGTGTCTAAATGGGTAAAATGTGCCTAAATGGGTCAGGGCATGCCTAGAGGAGGTAGTGTGTGTCTAAATGGGTCAGGACTTGCTTAGATGGGCCAAAGTGTGATTAAAAGGATCAAGGTATGCCTAAATAGGCCAAATGTGCCTAGATGGGTTAAGTGTGTCTAAGTGATCTAGGGTGATAAAAAATATGCCTAAGTGATCTAGGGTGGTTAGAAAAGTGCCTAAGTGACTTAGGGTGATCAGAAAAGTGTCTAAGTGACCTAGGGTGATCAGAAAGGTGTTTTAGTAACCTAAGGTGATAAAAAATAAAAAATAAAAAATAAAAAGTGCTTAAGTGACTTAGGGTGATCAGAATAGTGTTTAAGTGTGTTGTCTTAAAGGTTTAAATGAGTTATCCTAAAAAAAAAAATGAAAATCCTAAATCTAACTTTGGGTTGCCAAAGGTCACAATGAGAGGCTAGATAAATCCCTTAACCAGACTCTCCAAGGTGGCTAGAAAAGGTAAGTTGAATGAGTAGTAGTAGTGTAGACCTTCAATTTTGTCCTCCTAGCACATGTCTTATTAGATACTTGTTCGATACTTTACAGTTAGCTCCTTGGTGGTCCATATCTACTCACATTACTTACCTTTCTTGAACCACCTCGGAGACTCTAGTTGAAGGATTGCCTAACCCCTTATTATGACCTTGGCAGCCCTAATTTAGACTTAGGCACTTTCCTAAACACCTTAGGTCCACTTAGACACTTCATTGGGCTTAGTTCACTTAGGCCCACTTAAGCACTTTTAAACCCACTTTTTATATGACTTGCATGATTGCATGACCTGCATGACTTGTATGGCTTATATGGATTTCTTTATTATTTTTATTTTATTTTATCTTATTACAAGTTTTCTAAATCATATTTCTTGGCTTTTTGGACATGAGGAAATGGGCCGCCATCTATTTGGAAGGAGAATCAAAAGAATTTTGAAAAAGAGGAGATTTTGTTTTTAGAAGGATAGCACGTATATTATTTCCATGAGGGAATCGATTACAAAAGGGAAGAAAATAAGAAAGGAAAGTGGATTTCTTTTTTTTGGATCAAAGAAGTTTTCTTTTTGGAGGGAGATTTTTTTATTATTTTTGTAGAGAGACACAAAAGGAAGGGATTCTCCTCTAGCAGATTTGGGGGGTTCTTTGGGAAGGCTGATATATATACGTGAGAGAGGAATTTTTTGGGATGGGTTTTTTCGGGAGATAGTCTTGAGGAAAAGCAAAGAGAAGCGGGAAAAGAGCAAGAGTAGTCGAGTTCATCCAAGTATGTTTCTTGTTACTCTTGAAATTCTTACCCATATTCGATTTCTCCGTATATTTGTTTTTGGAATATTTAATATATTGTTCGTTGGTGTGGACGTTAAGGGCCACAAGTTGTTCTGCTGAGCTTGATTGTTTACCTCTTTATTCAATTCTGATTTTGATTATTTTACGTGTCATGAATGTCTTCGAAAATATACAACTCCATTCTTGAATGTGATCATGCTCTTTTTTTTTATTTGAATCCTATCTTGTATTGTTCCCTCTGTTATGCTCTTAGCCCATGGATTAATACTTGAAGTGGGGGCTATTTTTGTTTACTGATCAACATCTTCTGCTTTTTCCTCCTCTGAGTTTTACTTCATTTTTATTTCATTTTATTTCTCCTCTATCCATTTTCCTGTATGCTGCCCAAATCCTTCTCATTACCTGATTCGTGCCCAATTGGTGTCTCAGTTGATTCGTGTCCAGCTGGTGCTCCTTGATTGAGGGAGTAATCAACAAAATTTATAACCTATTACACCATTTACTAGGGTAGCAAAGACAAAGCTACTATAGCATAGTGGCTCTAGGATCGTTCACTGGGATGAGTTTTCACTTCACAAATGATATTAATTCAAAGTTGAATTGGTGCCTTTTCATTTCAAGGTTAGCTTTAAAAGAAAACATAAAGATGTTTGAATGAAAAAGGTTTGGTTTTAAACTAACCAAAAATAGTAACTGATTTTACTTACAAAGAAAAATGTTTCTTGGAGTTCAGATCACTAGGCTCAGGTTCCTCATACAAAAAGGAGAGTTCCGGTCACTTGTTTCTTTTCCTCGCATTGGAGAATTAACATATAGTTCCTTCTCTAATCGGTGTTGTACAGATGCTTGCCATTAATGGTTTCAACGTTAAATCCCTTTCACTGATACACCTTACAATGGCTCATACCTCTCACCTAGCACTTGCCATTCAAGGTGATCTTTAACCTTGGATTACCCGTCAAAAGCTCGCAAGAGATAACTAATGGATGTCTCCTTGGAGTCCAAAAGCTTACCAAGTGTTGGCTATTCTAGAAAATCCTACCTTCAAACCACCTACCAAAGGCTCGCAAGGGGTAAACTAGTGCATCTCCATGGACGGAGATCACTTGCCTTACCAAGTGTTGGCCCAGGTGATTTAAAGGCGTTTTAAGTTAACTAAAAAGATAAAAACCATTAACAGGTCACACTTTCTCTTCATTAAAAACTAAAACAACAAAACTTCCAAATTATGCATGTGGAAACTTACCCGAATTTCCTCACTCCAAGAGACGAAAAGCCTAGCCTCTCATCCTCTGAGGAAAAATCCTTAGAGTTTGGTTGGCTAGAAATAAAAAGAAATGAAAAATGAAAGAGAAGGAAAAAACAGAGCAAGGCTCTGTATATTCTATATATTTATCTATCTATCGTTGGATTACATGATGATCTTCCCGAGCGTCCACTTTTTAGTGTTTACAAGAGAGTTTATATAGGAAGGTAATTTACCCTTCCTTGGATACTTCCTAGCTAAGGAATTACATGAGTGGCTGAATACAAGGAGAAAATGGAAATTTATACAAAATATCTGAAGAAAAGATCTAAAAGAGTCGGTGCACAAATATCGGGAAGCACTAAGGACCATTTCGCAGGTGAAAACGAGGTCTGCGAGATTTCGTAGAAGCACAAAAAGGGCTGCGAAATCACTTCGCAGCAAAAGGCTAATTTCGCAGGGCTGCGAAGTTGGCTTTCATCTTGAGGTTCTCAGCTTCCAACTTGTCGCATATATCGGGCAACTTCAGGAGGAAATCCACAACACTGTACAAAAAGGCTGCGAAATCACTTCATAACAAAAGGGTGATTTCGCAACACTTTGCAAAATTCTTCCTTCAGCTTGGAGTGATCTGCTTGCAATGGCTATAACTCCTTCGTTTCAACTCCAAATTGCGCACCATTTGAAGAATTGGATTGTTGACTTCCTGATCTTTGAAATGGTATATAGCATGTAGAAAATGGACTTCGGGAAGTGCTCCAAAAGTGTGAAAGAAGACTGTAGCTGCTGTCCTCTATTTTCTTCACTCTGTTTTTCCTCTCTCTGTTGTTCTTTCCTTGCATACTTTGAACGACTAAGGCAAAGGACTATGAGGCTCCAAAGCTTGGTTCTTCATGAATTTGAGCTTCCAAAAGCTTTGCCATGAACTATATACAGCTCTCCCTCATTCTTAAATTGCTTTGGTGAGCAGAAAACTATCAAAACACCAAAACTTAACACAAATTGATTAGAATTGATTGCAAGGGTCCTTAACATGTTAATTGGGTTAAAAGGCAATAACTACTACTCAAAAGTGTTTAAAAGAGTTAATTACAAGCTATCAAATATCACTTTTTGAGTAGTAATCATTACCTTTGGGTGTACATTGAGGAATGATGGAAGTGTTAATACGAGATGAATTATGCAACAATCTCACTCAAATATTAGATAGTTGATTTCGAGGTTCTTCTAGTGAACTACAGAAATCTGGAATACGCATCACTGAAATTCGGATCTATCCCACACTACCAACCTCGGGAAAAAGGGGAGAAATTCTGGGAGCTTGATTTTTTATTATGTTAGAAAAATGGAGTTCATGCTACAATCGATGATTCTCATGGAAGCAACCTTGTTGCCATTCTTTGTTGATCTTATCATCATATGGAGAGGGATCACCGACCTTGAGGAGATATTTGGGTTTCTCTGGAATTGGAAAACTTAAGAAGTTCTAGATTCATCTGATTAGAAGATTATTACCACGCGTGGTTCCTGGAGGGGTGATCCAAAGAGAGGATTGGTTAGAGGGAACCGTGGATAACCGGAAAGTAGAAGAAACTGAAGGGATCACGGCTGAATAGAGGATGGAAACTCGCACATTCTCTTTGACGCCATTGAAGGCGAGGGAAAAGCCTTTGAATATTCATATCTCTGTCATCTGATCAATGATTCTCTTCCTCCTTGCATCGAATCAGAGCTAATTTCAGTGACCAAACAAAATGAGAAAAATCTTTTGGTTGCTCTTTCCCAGGATTCAAGAAAAAATCAATTCTGGATATATGAGCTTGATTCCGATTCCCGTGACGACATAGCGGCCTAACCTACTTATATTGAGAAATCAGAAAATTATGAAGAGCATTGTCATTTGACTAGAATCATAACCAACTTGCTGAAAGTCAATATGTTCAATATTTGGCAAGCAAGTTTCTTGTGGTCGTTTCTGAGTTTGTTGTCGTTTCTGGAAGTAATTGGGAGGGATTTGTGCATTTTTTGTGTGTTTGCTTTGATGCAGCAATTGGCAACTCTCTTTCATCGTCTTTAACACTCCAAACTGATGGGGACGAAATCTTTACTGAGAAGTCAAGTTTTGTTGTTTTTTGTAAAATCCAGACTGAAAAATGTAAATTGGTTTGCAGTGGCTGGTATTATTCGAGTTTTGAGTAATATATTGAAATACTTGAAGCAAGAATATGATGATCAACTTGGGAAAATGCTTGGATTCTATCAATTCTTGTTTGTCAAATGTGCCCTGGGATTCATTGAATGATGTTTGTGTTGGTCAGAATGGTGACACTTAGAGACGCTCGAACACTTTTAGTCTGAGGAATGGTCAGCTACTAGAGTCAAAGGTTGTATTTCTAGGAAATCTTGTTCAGTTCTTCTGTTTATTGATTGAGCAAAATGGTTCTTTGGGAATCCCAGGTGTTTCTCTAGGTAAGTATCCTGTTCTTTATAACATCAGCAACCTTCTCCTAAGTTTCTATATTGGTGCCTTGGCAAGCAAGGGAATTGTAACAGCTTGTGCATCTCTATACTTTAAACACAAGTTGTTGATGCTAATGTTTAGGCTCAATTTCTATATCCGGCTACAATATTCAATTCTTGCTTCTTTGCTGCAAGTTCTCCATGAATACTTTCAAGATCTTTTGCTCCAACCAATATGTCAAGTCAAGCCTGATGAGAGTGGTTGTCTTGAAGGCTCTCCATTTTTTTTTTATTCAGTATTCTTGATGGAAAAGTATATAGCATGTCTTTATACCATTTACAGAGACAAGCTGTTTTCCTTTTCCTAAGGTGTTCCTTCAGTTTGATCAGTCTGAGGGAAGAAATAAGAGAGCAATGTGCATATGCAGCTACCAATTCATGCGTGACATTTCACCTAAATTCAAATTTGGAATGTTATAGTCAAAAGAAAGGTCTATCAGAGCTTTATGAACAGCTTGAAGGACATATTCCTAAGTGTTTAGTTGTGGACCGTGAAATGTATTAGACAGTTATTTCTTAGATATGCTGAAGCTCTGTTTTCTTTGCTCAAACTTCTTTGTCAGCATCATGTGACACGCTTGGTTTAGGGTTTTGATGTTAATCTACGACAAGAATTAGTTCAATTAACACTCCACCAACCAGTTTGTTCCAAGGAAGGTGATCGGCTTGCTACTAGGTTAATATCTTCCCTAATGGGGTATTACATTGGTCCTAATGACAAGGTAACAGTTGATGATATTAGCGCAAGATTGCGAGAGGGTTGGCTAGGCTATTACAAGGGGACTGATCACAAACTTTACTTAGCTGTGGAGTTTCTTGAGAGAGCTGTTGTAACTTCTGACATCGAAGAGAAGGAAAACCTTGCTAGAGAGGCCTTCAATCTCTTGAATAAAGTTCCAGAACCTGTAGATTTGTGAGCAGTTTGCAAAAGGTTTGAGGACTAGAGATTTCATGAAGTTGTGGTTCGTTTACCACTACAAAAAGGTACAAGCCCTTGTCCCTGAAGGTGATGCTTCCAATGAGCGACTTGATGCAGAAATTCGAGAACATACACCTGCTTAGCTTGAACAGTGTTATGAGATTATCACTAGTGTTTCGTGTTCTCTAAAAAAGGTGAGGCTTTTCTAGAAGGAACTTGGATCTCCCGTGAGTCCCGCTGCCTGATCCACCCTTGATCAGGCTTCCCGAGACATATACATATGCCAAACTGTCCAACTCAGTGTTAAATCATCCTACACAGTCTTTCAGATATTGTTTCAGTACAGATCCAAAATATGTTAAGCCCCTTGCAATTCTTGCCCTTGATGATCTCTCCCAGCATGAAGGACTTGCTAGAGCTAGTGATTCTGTATCAGCATGTCGCATACTGATAAGCTTGCTTGAAGATTAACCAACATATGCTACTGCCACTACTTGCAGCTGGAATAGGAATTACCTTAGTTGATTCAGTAGTAATGCCTCGACCTAGCACGTAGCAGCATCAAAGAGCAGCCAGGACCCACCAATGGGTTCTGCATTGATAAGATCTTCAAGTCATCATGATATTTCAAAATGTCCTATGGACTTTCGTGTTTTGGAAATGTGGCCATTGCAGCTTGTTATGCCCAGCGCGTGCATGAATTAAAACGTGTGTTTATCATTGATTTTGATGTTCATCATGGGAATGGAACAAATGATGATTCCATGATGGCTCAGATATATTCTTCCTTTCCACTCATCAAAATGGAAGCTACCCTGGTATTGGTGAAATTGATAAGGTAAGGTCATGGCAGTGGCGAAGGACGACGACACCAATTATTAAATGAGATATGCAGTGAAAGAGGTAACAATGGGGATGGTGATCTTTGTCAAGAAAAGGGCTACTGATGCTCTGGACGAAGCTGCAATCAGAGACTAATTAAGCCTTACAAGAGAAAGACTTCCCATGATGAGCCTTACTCCCTGAACACTGTCATCGATAATTTTGGTGCATGAACTACTCATGAAAATGAAAGGTATTTGAGGATGACTTCCAATCGAAAAAGGGAATGATCAACTTGTAGTAGAGTTTGAATTATCTGGAAATGGTTAGGTTTCAGGATTGATCATCAGCTTGTTCTTGATAAACAAATAGAATCACATACAGATTCTTTTCTTTCATTCAGATGAGAATCGAATGCATCACACCATCGCACAGTTGAAATCTTTGAGCCGGAACAGAGAAGGAAACAGAACAGAGAAAGGAAGGTCTGAAGGGAATCATTCAAAATGGACCAGTTGAGAAAGCCTAAAAGTCCCATTCTAGATTTTCTTCTGAAACTATGGAAGGAAATGCAGTAGGATCTGTACCTGACTCAACTTGAGAGCATGCTTCTTTGTTCATCCCACTAGTTGCAGAAAACAAGTTAGCTTCTGATGCCCATGAGAAGGAACCTGATTCCACCATTGAAAAAATCAGGCAAATCTACTGGTTATTTGACAATTGAAGAGTCGTAGCGTATTGTTAGTTGCTTGTGAATTGTTGAAACAACAGTATCATGACTGGAGGATCGAATATCTGATATTGGAAATGAAGCTGAGATCAGAGAATCTACTCTTTCTGCTCACACCTGTTTTCTCATAAAGAATATGTCTCAAAAGGAGGAACACATTCGAGATATCCCTGCCAACTTGTTGGGTCAACCTAGAGAAAGGTTTCCTCAGGTTCTATGGAATTCCTCCTGTCTGCATTCCCTACTATTTTCAGTTGATGATGAGTCGCCTTTTACTCTTTCCAATGATCCTGCTTGGTAGCAACCACATGTTCTTCATATCAAAAGGTTGTTCGAGAATGGATCATAAATTCACTTTCATATGCTCCATGAACCAACCAGGGTCTTCTTCAGGAAAAGCTTTTTAAAGCAAACACATGGCAGAGAGCTCAGCACACGCCTGATGCGGCCTCTTTTCTATCTGAGATACGGATTGGCACTGGGAAGAATGATAATTGGATAAGTATACGAGCAGCAAATGTCCTTGCAGTTATTGCTGCAGCCGCTGCAGCATCAGGAGCAAACTTTAAATTGATAGACGCCTTCAACTTGGAGGTTCTAAATACAAGAATAGTCAGTATAACAGTTTGTTTCCTTGAGATGAATAAGGGTACTAATTTCAACCTTTGGAATCGTTTGGAAAGAACGAGATTTATCAAGAAATGGCATAGGAGGCGGATGTGACTAAGTTCTCTGGAACACTTAGAGATGTAATTCAGAATTTCAGTCTTGCTGCAATTTATGATGTCGAAGCTGCCAACATTTCTGCCAGCTTACAAAAAAATTTCAATGTCTGATTTGAACGTTGATGAAAAACACATTACTTTTGCAAAGTTCTCAGAGAAGCACGGATTATTCCTACTATTAGACATGTGCGACATGAAGTTCAATGATAGATTGCTCCTCGAAGATGCCATGATTGAAATGAAGATAAATCAACTAGGTAAAAGTTTGATTAATCTTGCTATGTTCGAGACAACTTCCAATGCTAATAGCATGCATCAGGATAAACCTTTCTCCCTAGAGTCCATTGGGTTGGTGGATTTTGAAAAAGGTTTTACTACTTATAGTAAATCAAAGCAAGTCAAATCCAGCAATAGTGCTGTTGAGACACAGTGTAAATCAATTAGTTCTTCGAATTTAAACAGCAAAGCTGTAATAAACGCTCAAATGTCCACTCCTCCTAATCCTTTACCAGCAGTTAATGGAATGTTCAGAACGCAAAAGGCAATCCTCTTCCCGAAAATGCAAGTTTCAAGAAATGAGAAACTACCAACAGAATTAGACAAGAATCAAGGCTTGCCACTGCCAGTGACTCTAATGACGCTGCTAATTCTGAATTCAGGTTCAAAGATTTAAATTTGAGAGTAAATATAGTGTTGCTCAGTTCAACAGAACACACCAATAGGCTCACTTAGTTTGACAGAATACACCATCAAGTTAGCATCTGACCAACATGAATACGAATCAGTTGGCTCACTTTACCTTGATTGTCCTCTTGTTGATGATCTCCAAGTAAATCAGAGGTGGCAGGTCCAGGTATCAGAGAATGGGGTAACTAAGCGAAGAGAGCAAGTGAAGAACCTACAGATTGCCCAATTGTTTCCAAGATTACTCACAGATATGTTCCAGATTCTCAAGAATTCCTTCAACACTGTCGAGCTTGTCAGGAAGTGGGAAGGATTGCAACAACTTTAGACCCTTGCACATAATGAACACCTATAATTTTTTCGAACTGAGATGACTCCCTAGAACTTGCATAACTCGTACTCTCAATTGCAGTAGGAACAGAAAGTTCTACCTTCAGATATGGAATTGGACCTCAAAGATTGAAATAAGAGGTAGTGTCCAAGCTTGACTTAGAGAATGAAGCAAAGGAGTTAGAGAATTATAAAATAAAACTATAGTTGGAAAATTCTGAATTGGCAGAAAGATTAGAATTTGCTCAATCCTTGCAAGTTATGTTCTGGGATATCCAGAAAAAGAATAAATAAAGAAACTGAACCACAACCTCAGACACAAAGAAATGAAGACTTGTCAAAGAAAATTGAAATGTTACAAGTAGATCAGTGCACTGACGTAGAAGAGCTATTTTTACCTATGATGACTCAATGCTCGCTAATGACATAAACTGAGGAATTAACAGCCCGGTGTTGTTTCATCTGTTGCAAAGGACCCAAGCATCCTCAATCCTTCCTTAAGCAGTAAGATCCAGATTTTAACAAACTCGTTGATGCCGTTTTTCCTCTTGGCATGCACTTTCACTATTTTCTTTGACTTTCAACCATTTTCTTGATTTTATTGATTTTCCTCAAGCACGAATAAACTTCATGGTTCTAAATAATAGGACTGATTGAATCAATTCGTGCAAAAGCAATTTGAACCTTGGTGGGGGGTCCAACATTCTTGATATCTTCTCTAATATTGATTCAAATGAGGGGAATGTTCGATATTTGGCTTATTTTAATTATTCTTAATGATATATATATGAGAAGTGTTTATACCTGTTATTGAGCTAACCTTGTTTTCCATAGACGTGTGGATGCTCGCTAATCAGGTATGCTCTTTCTACCCCCAACTCTAAAATTCTATGAATGTGTATATTATCATGAGCCATGTCCATGTTTGATGTCATACTTGATTGCTTTGATGCTTGTTCGATTATCTATGATAAAATGCATGTTGGGTGATATATTATCTAAACTAACCATTAATGTTTTATGATAGCGCTTAAGAAGTGATTCAGGTACGCACCCTAACTCCCCTTTATTGTGATTTGATCTTGTTTGGCATGTTATCTTTTGTAATCGCCTAGTCTATCTAGGTATCCTCAATTAATCAATTAATTGCCACATTACCCCCAATTTAGTCAGTAGAGACCTCTTTAGGGCTTAGAGGGGTGTTACCTCCTAGAGGTACCTTTCCAATAAGTAACCTGATCCCCGGACTTAGACTCAAGTTTTTCAAAGACACGCTTTTCCAAAAATTATGGAGTCATTTTTTTTAGGGTTTTATTTCTTGTTTTATTTTCCCTTTAAAATAAAAGTAAAATAAGTGGCGACTCCAACTTTTCCAAAAATTACTTTTTCACAAATAAAAAAGCGAGTCTCGTCGATCGAGTGGGGGCGCACATGAAAAATGCGGGTCCACAAGTAGGCTATCGGGGAACTATTGTGGAGTATTGAAAGAACACTTAGTATGACATGTGCTAAAGGATAAAATGGAGGGTCTACACTTTTTCCTTTGTTTGATTGTTTTGAATTGAGTTTGGTTTTTGGTTTTTCGATGCATATGGCCTATATATTCATTATCGATTTATTACTTTTATTAATATGTCTTGTTTTTTTATTTTTGTTTTGATCTCTTAGTATCCATAATCTGTTAGTCAATTAC
>JAJJMF010026353.1:0-25118 GCA_022058775.1 Vitis hybrid cultivar
GCTAGCTTGATCGATGCTTTTGGCATAAGGTTTAACTCAAGATATCTGCACCCCTAAAGATTCCTGCTCAGCTAAGGTGACAATTACCTGATGTTTGCTCAAACACACTCCCAAGAACACTTGCCTTTTTGTCTTCATGTTCATGTGTTGCCTATTTTTTTCACAAATTGATTTTGTCCCAACTTTGCAATTCATTAATGGGACTGAGATATAGATGAATCTCAGCTTTACCTATATCTTGTTAGAAATTTTTTAGCAAGAAATTTTGGTCCAAGAATTAAAGTCACTATGTTGAAGCACTAAAACCACTACTGAAAAAATAAAACTATCACATCAAAGAAAAAACAAAAGGATAAAGAAGATGGAAAATTTGATAGCTCCAAATCTAGGTCTGAATCTCATTTTTCTGGTTTCCTGTTCCTCTTTTATACGAATCACGTGGCAAGGTAAATCGGCATGGTACAATTGTCCTCGAAGAAATAACATGTTTTAGACCCAACATAAGGCATTAATTAATCATTACATTAATTTATATTTAGAGTGTGTTTGGTAGTGATCTTAGGAAGTGTTTTTGATATTTCTAATGTTTAAAAGATAAAAAATTTCAAGTGTTAGAAATACTAAAAATACTTCCTAAAATCACTATTAAACACACTCTTCTGCTACTACCCAACCAAGAGGAACATGCTATTTTGAGTAAAATGATTAGCATATGAGAAATGTAGGTGATCTTAGCATACGAGATCGAATGGAGATGTAACCATGCTCATGGAGGGAACTAAATGCTTGTGGAGAAGAAAGAAAGCAAGTAAAGATATGGAAATCAACCTAACTTGACGAGAAGAAGAAAATGGAATGAAATGGAGGCCAGATAGCCTAAAAACCCGAAAATCATTGCAAATTCAGGATTCTGAAGTCAAGCCATACCAAAAAATGAAAGAAGAGTGCAAGGAGAGAACAACTAGAGCCTCACTTTAAATTTTGAAGTGAGAAAGGGGAATTTCAATTTAGTAGTCAAGGCCAACAACTCTTTTCTATTTTATTTTAAAATTTTTAAATGGGAAGATAACTTCATTTTCCATTGGAGGCTCAATTCAAAAATTTAGAAATGAAATGTAAAGAAACAAAAACTAGAAGCTCACTTCAAAATCATCTAGTGTCATTTTGAATTCACTTAAAAAAATTGGAAATCCAACCATTTCTTTACATTTTTGGGATATTCATTATTATTTTACAATAAATGGCCAACTAGGGCCGGAGGAGGAATTTCAATTTGATAGTTTAAGGCTACCGACTCATTTCTATTTTATTTCAAAATTTTGAAATGGGAAAAAAACTTTATTTTCCACAAAGGTTCAATTCGAAGATTTGAAATAAAATGTGAAGAAATTGAAATTAGAAGCTTAGTTCCAAACAATCAAGTCTCATTTTGAAATTATTATTTTGCAATAAGCGGCCAATAGGAATACGCTACACACACATACACATATACATACGCTCTCTCACACACACACACACACACACACATATATATATATATATATATATATATATATTATGATAATTTTATAATTGTATTGTTCTGTTTAAACCATAGGAGCACCTCTAGCTCCAAGCGTACTGATATCAAGTTCTATTTTGTCAAAGAATTTAATGCATATTATCTATTATAAGCATGTTAGTAATATGGATTGTTTATATACTACACGCATGTGATGTATCATTTTCATTATATTTGTGATTTTGTGTGTGCACACTTCCCTACTTGAATGGTGACATGTGGATTGAAGACATCAATTTTGTCTGAAAATGTATTGTTATTTGATTCGTTAATGCTTAATGAATCTTGAGAGCCTAGTTGTGTGATTCTATTGGTCCATGTCCACACATGACTAGTTTTGGCTCTTTGCATTTTATATGAGATTGTGGATTGTTTGAGACTCCATACTTAAGTATTTGTGTATGATAATCCATAGAAGCCCATAGGCTCACACATCCTCTTTTAAATCTTGGCCAGCCTTTGACCTATATATATATATTCTGAAAGCTTAGGGCTGTTGAGGGGAGTGAGAAACATCCCACATATAAGAAAGGGAAGAGGAAGTGAAGAGACTACCATCCCTTATTTTCATTCTTCCTTTCTTACCAATGTCCTTTGATCGTATTAGGATTAAGACATGATCTGCAGCTACTATACATATAGACATTGGACGTAGGAAGCTTTTGAGCGATGCTTTGGTAAACATTGACTGGTTGTAATTGCCCCATCATATGAGAGAGAGCTAAGGATGAGAAAACCAACTTCCAAGTCTTGTGCATCAATTGAAGTTACCTAAAGACAAAGAGCTGAATATCAGCATGAGGATCACCTCAGTTGAATTCATGGTTAATCTGAAGACTAATCAGAGTGCCATTTATGAAGAATCAAAGGTTGTGATTCAAAATTGATTTGAAGAGAATATCATAATATATGGTTATGCTTGTTTTCTAAAAAATTTGAGAGAAAATACAAGAGTAAAAAATAATAATAGTAAAGAGGAAAAGTAGAAGGAAAAAAAAACAAGAAAAAAAATAAAGTCAAATAAATTATTTTTATATTATTTCAAACTCATTTTTACTTATTTTAATTATTTTATATAAAAATGAAATAATTTAAAAATACATAAGTTTCTAATTAATTTTAATTTTAATTATATTTGATTTTCTTTATATTTTTCATGGTACAATAAAATATAGAAAAACATTTTCTTACCTTTTTTTTCCCCTCTTTCTTCTTAATACTTTTTGGAGAGAATTAATCTAAAGTCAACTATGGAAGACTCAAAGACACATCCAAGGATGGATTTGCTAAGATTGCTAGTAAATAAGCTAAATCAGCTAAATCTGAGTCTTTGTTTTCAACCATATTAAAGATCAATTCAAGGGTTTATTGATTGGAAAATCAAATGAAAATAAGCTTTAGAATGTAATTTAATTGAATAAGAATACTATTGTGACACTGGACAACAAGTTGATTTGGATAGAGATACTGGATGATGTTAGACTATGTTTGTCCAGTCCATGAGCCCATATATTAGGCTATTTTATATTTGGGTATTCCCTAAGCCCAAATATAGATATATAAATAGTATAAGGTCTTTAGTATTAATAATGAGAGAAAGGGGTTTGATTGAGAAAAGAAAAGAAAATTAGGGTTGTTTTCTAGGCACTGTTTTAGGCTCAAGGTGAATTTATAGGTTCTTTCATCAATCTTTTGGGGAAGTCCTTGTGGTATGTTTTCTCCCTGATTTCTTTATGTTCATATTTCCTAGGGTGATGGATTCCCACATCAAGAATTAAGAGGTATTTATATAAGTTTTCAAGTTGAATAAGCTTGAGGACTTAATTATTGTATCCCTATTTATTGAAGTAGAAGAAATTTTCTCCGTGGTTTTTTCCGAGATTTGGAGGGTATTTCCACGTTATATTTTTGTCATATTTTTGGTTGAATGTTCTTGATATCATTCTTGATTCTTGTTAGGTTGTTATTATTGTTGAGTGTTGGTTATTATTATGGAGGAATCTTTTAACCTTAGCAGGTGAATACTCTAGATCTCTTTATTTATCTTCCCAATAAGTGGTATAAGAGCTTGGTTGTAGGGACTTTTATTCTTGAAAGGGATGGAAATAGAAAGAAACTCAACCTCCATGATAAAACTTAACAATTCAATTTAGGTTATGTGGAAGTCTATGATGAAATATTTTCTCACCATCAAAGATTTGTCAGACACTCTTGAAAGTGAAGAAGCCAGACCCAAAAATATTTTTTATTTGGAATGGAATAAGATGAACAAAAAGGCAATTGCCTATATTAGGCAATGGATTGACACATCCTCACGTCATCATGTGGCAAATTAAACAAATGCCTATAATCTCTAAAAGAAATTGGAATCAGTGTTTGAACAAAAAATTGATGGGAATAAAATTTTCTTGTTAAAGAAGTTAGTGAACATGAGTTAAAGGAAGGAACACTAATGACAAATCACTTGAATGACTTTTAGGGTATTGTTAATCAGTTGGCTACTATGAAAATGGTTATGGATGATGAGTTCCAAGCATCTTTGTTGTTGTGTTCATTGCCATACAGATGGGAAACTTTTGTTGTGACTATTAACAACTTTGTTCTGAATGGTGCATTGTTTATGGAGCTTGTGAAAGGAAATTTGTTCAATGAAGAGATAAGAATGAAGGCTTATGACACATAAAATGCACAATCCAAAGATAGAAAGGTCATGACAAGTTTGAGGGAAAGTCCCAATCTAGAGATAAAATCAAATATTTCCATTATGGAAAAGAAGGGCATATGAAAAGGAATTGTTGAATTTGGAAAATGGAACAAAATAAGAAAATTAGGAAAAAGAAGATGACAAGAATACCACAACCTCTGTATCCAACAGTGATAAATTTTTAATGCTCTCAGATGAGTGTTTGCATGTAGATGAGCAAGGAGTTGAATGGATTGTAGACACTATAACCTCTTACGATGCTACTCCTCACTTGAAGTTGTTTTCTGATTATAAAGTTGGAGACTTTGGCACAATCAAGATGGGAAACTCTAGTCATTCCAAGATTATAGGAATGGATGACGTTTGCTTTGAAACCAATAGGGGGTGCAAGTTGACATTAAAAGATGTAAGGCATGTTCCCGATTTACACCTTAAGATTAACACCTTAATTTGATGATAGGTTTTATCTTGGACAAGTAAGGCTATGAAAACCACTTTGGCAAAGGCAAATGGAAGCTCACTAAGGGCTCATTAGTTGTTGCAAAAGGAGAAACATGTTGTACTTCGTACAAGACCCAAGGGAAAGTTTGTAATGATGAGTTATATGCTATAAAGGGTACTTCCTTGGAGTTGTGACATAAAAGGTTGGGGCATATGAGTGAGAAAGGATTGCAAGTTTTGATAAGGAAGTTCTTAATTCTCTTGGCCAAAAATGAATCCTTGTCTTCCTGTGATCATTATTTGGTTCGAAAACAACATAGGACTTCCTTTAGTAGCAGATTTAAGAATAAGTTAGAGAAGTTGGAGTTGATATACTTTGGTGTTTATGGCCCAATGGATGTGGAAACTCTTGGAGGAAATAGGTACTTTGTCACATTTATTGATGATGCTATCAGGAAGGCATGGATTTATTTGCTCAGATCAAATGATAAAGTCTTTTAGTATTTTCTACAGTTTCATGCCATTGTTGAGAAAGAGACTGGAAGAAAATTGAAGGCTCCAGTCCAATAATGGAGATGAGTACTGTTGCAACAGCGAAAGCTTTGATGCCAACAATGTTAGTTCAAGAACACAAAGATAAAACAATCACACATATGGAACACGAGGTTTTAATGTGGTTCGGCCAACCATGCCTACGTCCACGGATGAGAGAGAATGATTCCACTATACAATAGAGAATATTACAGAGGACAGAACCAGATACAACTATTAGGTTCCCAAAACATCCCATGTTTCCTCACTCCTTGTATCCATACCTTACTACGAGCCCTCTCGCTCCACCGGGTACCTCTCGTTCTTCCTCACATTTCTATCCACCTCGTATAGTCTCTATAGGCCCATCTCCATCTCATGACTTTGGATGTAAAACTTTTGTGCATGTTCTCATAGAATAGAGATTCAAACTTAATGATAAGGCAATTCTACATGTCTTTGTTAGGTATGGTGATGAAGAGTTTGGATTTAAATTGTGGGATCCAACCAAGAAGAAATTGGTAAAAAGTGGAGATGTGGTCTTCCAAGAGGATCAAACCTTGGGAGATTTTGACAAACCTAATCAATCTAAAAATTCATTAAGTTAGTACTTATTCCTATATCAATAGAGCAACCCAAAAATGAAGATGAGGAAATGGATGAACTACCAACAGATGATAGTGCAAGTGACATACATGCACAAGAGCTAGTTGAGCATAAGGAGCAGAGGGAGTAGGAGGATTTCATAGCCTAGGCTGGGAGGTCTACAAGAGAGTATTGTCCCTCTACTAGATATCCATCTTTTGAGTACATGTCAGTAATTGATGAGAGAGAGCCACATAGTTTTTAAGAAGCTATGCAAGATGAGATAGATTGCTTGTAGAAAAATGAAAACTATGAGTTGGTATAACTACCTAAAGGAAGAAAATCATTGGAAAACAAATGGGTTTTCAAGTGGTTGAGGGATATGTTTAAAGAAAATACAACTAAGTTGAAGAAGATTCACATAAACAAGAATGCTTGAAACATGTTGACAAAGGTTGTTCTCAAGCAGAAGCTTCAGTTGTGCATTGAGACAACAGGTTTGAACTCCATGTGATGGAGTTATAAATTGACATTCCTCCCTCATGTGCTAAAAGGGGAGATTGTTGGGCTATGTTTGCCTAGCCCATGATCCCATATATTAGACTATTTTATATTTGGGTATTCTCTAAGCCCAAATATAGATATATAAATATCATTAGGTCTTTGGAATTATGATGAGAGAAAAGGATTTGATTGAGAAAAGAAAAAAAAATAAGATTATTTTCTAGGCATTGTTCTAGGCTCAAGGTGAATTTATAGGTTCTTTCATCAATCTTTTAGGAAAGTCCCTGTGGTGTATTTTCTCCCTGATTTCTTTCTGTTCATGTTTCCTAGGGTGGTGGATTCCCACCTCAAGTATTAAGATATTTATATAAGTTTTCAAGGTGAAGATACATGAGGATTTAATTATTATATCCCCACTTATTGAAGTGGAAGAAATTTTCTCTATGGTTTTTTAGCTCCATTTGGAGGGTTTTTCCATATTATATTCGGTGTCCCATTTTTGGTTGAATGCTCTTGATTATCATTCTTGATTCTTGTGAGGTTGTTATTATTGTTGATGGATGGTTATTATTGTTGAGTGGTGGTTATTATTGTGGAGGAATCTTTTAACCTTAGCAGGTGAATACTCTAGATCTCTTCATTTATCTTCCCAACATATGATTCAAAAGACTAATTGTAGGCATAGTTAATTTTGTTGGGAGCAAAGGCGCATCGATTAAGTCTAGCAGATTTAGTGGGGATGGGAAGCTAGAGACCCATACTGCCATTAATAAGATTAAATGGTTTTAAGCTTGGTAAAATTAAAAGTATGTTAGTATTTTTATTCAAAATATTTTTATTTGAAATTATTTTTTAAGAGAATCACTTGATTGTAAGGAATCTATTTAGGTTAGAAATAAAATAAAATAAAAAATAACAAAAACAACTAAAAACCAAAATATTCTCATAGGTAAACAAGACTTTGGGTCAATATGGAATTTTCTAGAATGATCTGAGCTATTAACCTATTATAAATTCAATCCCAAAGTTCATGAAACTAAACCAAAACTTTTCCAAACATGGACAATTAGGGCCTATTTTGATAATTATTTTCAAAAACAATTCTGAAAATAGTTTTTTAGAACATTTTTTTAAATTTGTTCTCTGATTTTTGTATAACAAAAGTCTTTTTGGAAACCTAAAATATTTTTAACCTATTTTTAATATTTTAAAAATAATTTTTATATCTAGTGTTTTTTTTTAATCATTTTACATGTTTGTATATTTAATTCTTAAAACAACCCTTAGAAAACAATTGAACATATCAAAAAACAAAATATGTTATCTATAAAACACCATATTTTCTATTCTTAAAATTAGAAAATAGAAAATAGAAAACAATTTTTGGTTGTCAAACATGTTTTCTATGTTTTATGTTTTGAATAACAAAAAACTGTTCTTAAAAATAGTTCCCAAACAGACCCTTAATGTTTCAAATCCATCTTACATCTAAAATCAACTCCAAATATATCACATTAACCTAGTTAAATCTATATGAATAAGGACCAAATCAGAATTGATCAGCCTCCATACAGTAAATACCAATTCTTCTGTTAACTTAAATTCAACCACATGCATTATACATGAATTAATTTGCATTGGTTTTACCTATTTCTGAAACTACAGCTGCACGTGCTTTGGAATTTGAAAAATCAATTAACATTGAATTGAAAGGTCCCAAAATTTTAAATTAGTACTCTAAATGATTCATATTTTAAAAAACATCAAAATGGTTAACTAAAAAATTTTAGTATAATTCAAATAAATTAAGAGTATGTTTGATTGTGATTTTAGAAAGTATTTTTAACCTTTTTAATTCTTGAAAGATAAATATTTTTAAGTGTTAGAAATGTTAAAAACACTTCTTAAAATCATCGTTAAACACAAACTAAAAGTGCGTTTGACAATAATTGGAAGTGTTTTTAGTCTTTTTAATACTTGAAAAATAAAGATTTTCAAGTGTTAGAAAGGCTAAAAACACTTTCTAGAATCATTGTCAAACACACTCTCTTATTAAATTTTTTAAAGTGTTTTTCCCTAAATAACACATTATCTCTCTGTTTGATTCATTCCATTTCTTTATATTCAAACTAATCCATCATAAATCTACATTACATTTGATAATGAAACATCAATTGATCAAATAGAATCTAAAGCCAATTCAATTTAAGCAAATTCCTTAAAACTATGTATGATCTCCAGAAAATACTAAGGAAAGAAAAAAATTATAAGGAAAATGGTTTCTCATGTTTGGTTTTACTATGGAAAATAAGAAAGAAAATTAAATATAATTAAAATTAGCTATAAATTTATAAATTTTAAGATTATTTATTTTTATATGATGGAGAAAAATAAGTTAAATAAGTTTGACGAAGTATATAAAAATAATTTGTTGACTTTAAATCTATTTTTTATTTTCCTTCAATTTTTCTTTCCTTCTACTATTTTTCTCTATTTTCTTTTTGCTCGCATTTTTCCTAAAATTTTCCAAGAACCAAACGTAGCCTTAATTTCCACTGATTCATTGATTATCTAAATAAAGTGATCAATTACTTTGAATTGTGAAGTCTAATAAAAAAAATCACTTACCTCCATATTGTCAAGTTTCAATATTTTCTAAAAGGTTTAATTATCTTCATAGAGCTTATCTTCAATATTTTCTCACACTTTCTCACATTCTTTGACCAATCCAACAAACATTTTTTCTCTTTCCTTTTATTTTCTTTCCAAATGATAAATTAATTAAGTAATTTAGTTCCACACATGTTTATAGATATATATATATATATAGAAAGACAGAAAAAGAGGGAGAATTTTAATTTCATTAATTTCCTTTTAAATTTTGACTAAATACATTTGATTTGTATTTGTTTGAAATTTCATCAAATCCTTTATTATTTTCATTTGCTATTTTCACTCATATCTCATTCTCACTTAAAATAAGGGAGATATTTGATGAAATTTCAAACCAGTGAGATCAATTATATTAAGTCAGAAAGTCAAGGACAGTTAATAAAATTAACATTTTTTTTAGTGAACTTTTCTTTTTTAAGTTAGCAAGTTTATAAATTCATATAATTAAGTTAGATTACCATTTTGCCCTTCATTAACTTATTACCAACTAGTTCATTTTTTTTCTTTCTTTTTCTAACTTATAGTTTTGTACCTTAGTTATCAAATTACAATTATATTTTAATTATACTCAGTTATTTCTTCCACCTGTTTTTTATGCCTATAATAGTTACTGGTTCCAATAAATTATTCACTCCAAAATAATTTCAACAATAGTAATTTCTATGACTTTTGAAAATAAACTTTATATGTTTAATCTTAAAAGTGAGAGTAGTTAATTTTGTTTTAACAAGGAGTGTGTTGGATAAGTCAATTTGATGATTTAGTATGATTTAATGACTTAATTTAAATTATTAAGTACATTAAATATATTTCTATAAAATAATTTAATTATAATACTATGACATTTCAGACTCGGAGGCCAAGGTGTGGACATGTTTTTTTTATGTGTGTCCTCGCTCAATGACATGACTCGTTTTTATTGTAAAAAATTGATTTTTTTGAAAAGTTGGAGTCACCATTTATTTAATCTAAATAAAGTGATCAATTACCTACATGTTGTCAAGTTTCAATATTTTCTAAAAGGTTTAATCATCTTTATAAAGCCAATCTTCGATATTTTCTCACACTTTCTCACATTCTTTCACCAACCCAACAAATATTTATTCTCTTTCCAAATGATAAATTAAATAGTTTAGCTTCACACACTTTATATATGTATAGAGAGAGAGAGAGAGAGAGAGAGAGAGAGAGAGAGGAGAATTTTAATTTCATTCACCTTCTTTTAGATTTTGACTAATCCATGTTAATTTGAAATTTTATCAAATACCTCCCTTACTATTTTCATTTGTCATTTTCACTCACCTACCCTTCTTACTCAAAATAAAGGAGATATTTGATGAAATTTCAAATCAATGAGATAATGTATATTTAGTCAAAACCTCAAGGAAGGTTAATAAAATTAATAATTTTTTAATGAACTTTCCTTTTATAAGTTAGCAAATTTATAAATTTATTTAATTAAGTTAGATTACCATTTTTCCCTTCATTAACTCTATGAACTAGTTCATCATTTTTTTTCCTTTTTCTAACATATAGTTTTGTACCTTAGTTATCAAATTACAATTATGTTTAAATTATACTTGGTTTATTTGTTCTACTTGTTTTTCATGCCTCTAATAGTTATTGTTTCCAATAAATTATTCACTCCAAAATAATTTTAATAATGGTGTAGAACCTCCATTTTGTCCTAGTAGCACATGTTATTCTATGTGTTTTCCTTCACTTTTCGTTGCCTTATAGTCATCCCATGGTGGTCCATTGTCACTAATTTGATATTATTTTTTAGCCACCTTTGGAGATCAATTGTCAAGGGGTTTTTGTGGATCCCAAATGTGACCTTGGTGACACTTTATTTTATCTCATTTAGTCGCATAATAGGTTTAGTTCACTTAGTTGTGTTTTAGGTTTAGCTCATTTAGTTGAATTCTCCTACAAAATGCATAATAAATAAAGTACAACATAAGACTTGATGGTCCTAAGATGGCAATGCAAAGACTTGGATTCATGAAAAAAACTTAAAGAGTCATAGATGCCTCTAAAGATGGTTGCAAGTGTGACAAAGTTTTTGATAAAAAAATCCAAAGGTATAAAGGTGAGAAAATGACTTTGTCATGTACTTGATACCTCTAACTCTAATTCGGTATATGTGTTTTGACCCTTAATCCAGATTATCCCATAGAAAAATGAGGCAACTAAGGCCACTTTAGAAAATAGTAATGAGAAAATTCCTTTCATCGAACTCATACAAAAAGTGTTAAATCTTGGATTGAAAATCAAATCAAATGTAATGACCATGAGGAAAAGAATGTTAGGTCCATGAAACGCCCTCAATTTATTAGATTACCCAATAATACACAATTGTATAACTACAAAGAGAGAGCAACAAGGGAACTTTGACATGTTAAGCCTACTAGACAACTAAGGGAAGACCAACAAATGATCTATTTCTAGTGGTGGATGGAATCCTAATCAAATCAAAATAAACTAATACAACACTACCTTTGAAATGAATATTTGATAATAACCCACTAAACTTGTTTATGCTAGTGCAAATATCGACATCCTGTACATAAATGCACCAATGTGTGGGTAGATATCCTAGTCCATGGATCTAGTTCTCATCTTATAAGGTCAAAGTGATTCTAAAGTAAGCTAAAAAGATACCCTAGTAGAGTGATTGTACCCTTAATTATACACAACCTCCTACACAGGTCTTAATGGATGGGGAGTTTCACACAAGCATGGGTCATCACCTCCCATGTCAAGTTTCCATCAACATCTCAACAGGTTTCCTAGTTGTGAAGGTTTCCTGCTAGTTTGCACACCTCATGTCTCCTAACATACATTCATGACATTATGGGGTGCACAATGTGTGGTGTAAGTGCATTCAATCCTCTTACAAAAGCTTGAGTTAAAATAAAATAAATAAATGAATAAACACACTAAACACACACATATCCAAATCAAGTTTTTAAGCCATAGTGGTATTCTATGATCAAACTCCATGTGGTTATGAATCGGTGCATCAAGAAATCCTCTATGCATGATGATGGTGTGGCATTAATGATGTGGCAATCTCCTCAAACATGGTATGATGATGTGGTAAGGTAGGACGGTGTGGCAATTTCCTCCAGCATGGCATGATGGCATGGCAAGGTAGGATGATACGGTGGTCTTCTCCAACATGGCATGATGACTTGACCCATTTTCTCCAATACAAACACATAATCCAAAAAACTTAGACTCTATTCCTAATCGCTAGTGTGGTTGAAAAGAAAACATAGTACAACCAAAGGCCCCAACTCAACCAATAATAATAAATACAAACCAATTGAAAAAAATTACATCTTAAAAAAAAAAAAGTACATTGAAAATATCTCAAATACATCAACAAATGAGTACAAAGAAATTGGGTTGACCAAACCAAGTAATGTGGGAATGGAGGGATATATATGTGTTCCACATGCACATACAAAGACAATAAAATAACATGCAACAAGCAAAAGAAAGGTGATCATGTAAATGTCATACAATCATACAATATCAACATGCCTCTCACATACCCTAAGACACAAAGGAAAAAAACTAATACATAGACAACAAAAGGCACATGAGGAGGTAACCGGACTTCTCTATTGTACCAAAATACTTAAGCCTAATATGTAGTAGTTTTGGCCAAGAAAGATCAGAGAAAAAAATGCTACGACTTTTATAGTATTCCGGGTATAGTCCTGAAGGGCTGGCTTATGAGAGTTGTCAATACTAGGGTAAATGAATTGCTTTTGTTTGAATCCTAAAGTGGAAAATGATATGTGAATAGTGTGAAACTAAGTAAAAAAAATTAAATTAATAACAAAATGAATATTGATTTTAAATTTGATTGATTCAATTTTGGGGATTTCCACAATCTAACTTAGGGTATAGAAGTTAGAGAAAACAAAGGTCTTTTAAGTAATAAGATCTTAAGGTTTTGGGATCCTTGGTTGCTCACGATCAACTTGAATTGTATAACTGAAAGTTGCATCCAAAACCTTATTTTTCCTTTTTAAAATAGATTCATAAAACCATCAAATTAATGAGATTGATTACCGGTTTAAGATTTGGCTTTTTAACCCTTCCTACTCCTTATAGCTTTGTTTTAGGGCAAATAATGATAGGCAAGGATAACTAATGATTAAGAGTTGTCAAGAATCACTAGTATCAAGTAATAACCTACCATATCATTCCCTAAATTAACTCACAAGGATAGGATAAAAAAAGTTGATAAATTGTCACCCAACCAATAATTAATCTCATTGTTATAATAATTTACCCATTGTTCCTATCAGTTTCCTAGCCCTTAGGTTTTCAAACTTCAAGCTCCAAGTTGGCTTCTTAGCCTCTCATGGGGGTGATGTCACATTCACGATGCATAATAGGGTAAAAATCCATAATTTGAATAAGAAGAAACTAAAAACAATATATTTAATAAAGAATAATAGAAAACAAACCAAAGTTCTTGTCTTCTTTCACCTTCAATGTCAAACTCTCTAGAAAAAGATCCACGATCTCTAAACCCTAGAATTAAGAGAGTTTATATAATATCATCAATAACCTAACATTTAGCACACTCTCATTGGCCACTTATTACAAATAATTACCTAAAAATGATATAAAAAATAAAATAAAATGGTGATTTCTAGTCTGTGGGGTCATTTAAGGCGAATGGAGTGCCCTAGATGTAGTTCTTGAGGTAGAGGAGGTGAAACATCAAAGTGAAAGTGGGTGAATTGATCATTTCAAATTGGATTTCGAATTCATAAGTTGGATTTTGAATTCATAAGTTTCATTTCAAAATGGTTCTTCAATTTTGTGTAGTTGACTTCATATGGCCATAACTTCTTCATTTCAACTTCGATTTGCACACTGTTTGAAGTGTTGGACTCTTGACTTCTTGAGTTTTGAAATGCATATAGTATGTCTAAAATGGACTCTGGTAAGTACTCCAAATTTATCCTCAAAGTCAGAGTATATGTTGCCACCAAATTTTGAGTTCTAAATTTCCATGCAGCTGAATCTTGTTTAATGCATTATTTTTCATGTTTTCTTACCTTATTTCTTACTCCATAATGGTCATTTCTCATCTTCCAAACTCATGATATCCTCATCTTGCCTTTTTTCATGGTCCATGAGTCTTAACTTGCTTATTTCCTGTTTTAACCCTTTCTTGATCTTTCAAAATCTAAAGTAATTCAACTTGCACCCTTTTCTTCCCTTGAACCTAAGATAAATCTCCAAAATAAAATTTAAACTCATGGCTAGGGCCTTAGAATTGATTTAGGTCAAGTTAGGTAATTTGAGTGTCATTTCGTGTATAAATCATATCGAATATATGTCATTAGAGCACATATTTTGGCTCTAATCATCCCCCTTAACCTAAACTTTGCTAGTCAATAGAAAATGAAAAGAATACAAAAAGAACGAAAAATATGTAATGAGATTCATGAAACCATAGTGACTCAACATAACATGTTTCACACAAGATACCCAAGTACTCAAATTTCCTAGAATTGAGCAAGATGACACAAGATATGCAATTTCTTAGTTTTCTCACCTTATCTTTGTATACATAAATGTGCATCCATGTTTAGCATTCCCCTTAGTGTCTCTTGATTTTACTTGATTGGATTTATCCACCTAAACCTCATGTGCTTAAATTTGGCATCCCTTTATAGTATTCTTCTTAAGATTTTTTCTTAAACTCAAATTTCATCATTCTTTAAGTTAAAAGGGAAGAAAATTTATTTTGATTTTTCTTTCTTAGTTTAGGAAATCTCCTTCTATATGGCTCAATAGGGATCCACTGGCATCTCTTGAGTTTTCACCCAGGTACCAAGTATTGAGGACCTTTATAGGCCACTTACCTTTCAGGTATCACCCTAACTCAATGTAGAACAAGGTCAAATTTCCCAAACATTTATTCCATTTTTTTTTTCAAAACTGAGTTTAGCTTGTGTAACGAGCAAGATACCGATGACTCCTAACCAATTGGTTTAAGGCGCCGGGGTTTGAAAACATAAGCCCATTACCTTCTTGGATAATTGCTTAAGCTTAAATCAATCATTTTCAATTTTTTTTTCATTTTCATTATATATATATATATATATATATATATTATTTTCTCCTCTTGTTGCTTAAGAACAACTCCTTTTAAGCTAAATAAATTATCTTAATCAAAATACCATAAGGGTACACGTGCTTTATGTGTTCTTTAAGTCTTAAATAGAAATAACCATCAAAGAAAAATTCAAGGTATCCTAAGGATTCAACTTAACTATTTTTGCACTTGAAGGTATATGAAGAAAATGTAAGCGACCATTAATTCTTGCTCTAACTATATCTCTTTTGAAATTATAAAGAAATAATGCTACTTAAAGCATTCTCATGAAAAATAAACCATGATCCACTAAGGTAAATCAAGAATCTCATTAACTAACCAAAGACAACATGCAAACTTTTGAAAAAAAAATTAGGGTTAATATATCTTCCTACCTCAACCTAAATCACACATTGTCCCTAATGTGTAGGATAATGAGTCAAAAAGAAGGAAAAAAAGGAAAATGTTACCTCAAGATCATTGAGTGAGAAGTTTGTTATGAGGACTTCATATAAACCAGTCTTGCACAAAAGCAACAAGATCAGTAGCAAAAGTATGCATAGAGAAAAATATGAATGATGAGAATCTAAAAAAGAGTATAAGAGCATAAATATGCCCCAGAAATACCATAGTGTATACAACCATATCAAAGAAAGTATGTATAAAAATGAAAATCAACCGCCAATGATAGGATCGACAACTCCATCTATCTCCTCCAACATAGGGGTGGCTACTTGGTCAGTGTCCTCCAACATAGGTGTAGTAGCATGGTTAGTGATCTCCAAGATAGGTGTAACGGCCTTGCCACCATCCTACATCATAGGAGGGTCATCGCTAATGATGATGTCCACACTAGTGTCAATAGCTTGAATGAAAATCTCACCATCGACCTATCCTGCAGCATCTGGAATATCAATAGTCGACATAAAAATCCTAGCTATTGCATCACTCAATGTCTGTAGAATAGGCATGGTCTCATGGGCTATTGTTGGTGCTCTAATGTCAAATCCAAAACCAATCACCTTTGTGCTACCATCAACCTCTAAGCTAGTATCAACTAATGTAACCAAATCTCCCTTCTTTCTAGGTGGAACAACCAAGGAAGTGAGTTGTTGTACAAAAAAAAAGTGAGGTCATCCATTCGAGTCTCCATTCTACTTAGGTGAGCATCAATGCGAGAGTACATGGACACAAATAACTCGTGACATGTATTTAGACGAACCATGATCAATAAGGTACTCAGGGTAGCATTGGCGACCTAAGGCTGTGAAGACCTAGGGATATGGAGGACTGGTACTATTGGTGTAGAAATAGGAATGGTATGCTTTAGGGCACTCGAAGAGGTGGTGGAAGTGGAATAGGAAGCACTGGTAAGCTTGTGTCAAAAGTAGGAGTGGGTGGAAGTGAGCTCTCTATAGGAAATGAAAGTGGAATAGCATGCAGAGCTCTCTTTCGCTTAGTGCCATGGGTGGTCAACCGTGTCCCTGAATCACTCGAGGCCATTGATTGATAACATAAGTGTGAGAAGCCATGCGATGATCAGAATCAAGTAACTAGTATCCACGACAAAGCAAGTAATAAGAAAGCAACCAAGGTAAATGAATGTGATAACTTTGAGTTGAAGCCAACTATTTCTCCTTCAGCTTCTGAAAAAAATAAATAAATGATGGTATCCATGATGAGTTGAGTTGGACTCCACCACTCACATGTGCACATGTGAAATAACCCCCATAAGACTAAACTAGAGCACTTTGTGGAGTGTCCAAATGGAAAAATGTTGGTCTTAATGACCTAATCCATAAACCATAAGATCTGTGGCATCTCAAGGTGAGTAATGGTCGAATGACAATGGGTACTGCGAGGTGCTAGTATATATGCAATCCTCGAAAAAACAGGTTATGATTGAGGTGCAAATTGAGCTTTAGGAGGAGTAGATGATGGTAAACCAAAGGCTACAACAATGTTCTCAGTGGAAATAATATCAGCTCATCCTCTGATAGAAAAACATAGCTCTCGATACCCCCATCTCCAATTCTTGAGAATAGAAAAGAACTCTCGTACACTAGCGACATAAAAATATGGGAGAAAAGCCATCAATGCAAGAAAATAATATCGGTCAAGGAGATGCATGGACTGTGCAGTGGGCTCATAAGTACTAAATGCCTTTTTGTCATAAGAGAACTCTTGACCAAACTCCCATCGAGATAGGTCCACCCTAAGGTCATCATCACAAACTATTAGAGATGGAGGACATGTTGGGCTCAAAGTAGGAGGAGTTGCTTGTGGATGTGGAGGAGTGGTAGTAGGCCTGGTGATCTTAGGAGTAGTTGGGCTATCAAAATGAGCCTTCATCCTAGCCTCTACATACATGGCTTCAATTCTCTTAATGGCTGGGAAATCAAAACGAGCTTTCGTCCTAGCTTCTGTATGCTTGGCTTGGCGGGTTACATGTCTCTTTATAGGCTCACAATCACTACACCACTTTGACTTTGGACAAGAGGTTGGGCACCCTTTTGCCTCGGGGAATGCCCCATTACATTATCACTTTCAACAACTTTCCTTTTATCTCGAGCCATCTAAAATAAATGTCGAAAAACAAACTAAAATTAAAGAAGGAAAATAAATAAATAAATAATCATAAGGATTAAGAAAACAATCTAAAATAAAAGTAAGAAAAATAAAATAAAACAAACAAAGAAATCCTATGTGGAAAAAAATTGGATGCTCATGAAATTTATGGATTCATGTGAAACAGTGGTAGACCTCATTCCTAAAATGCGGAAGAATATTCAAGGTGTCCAACAATGATGAAAACAAGAGTCTTTAAAGCCTTAGATATAATCCAAGCAATACATATGTTCAAACATCATGTGACAAGGAAATCAAAGTGATTGGTTAGCTTAGGAGAATGTGTAAAACTAATAGAAAAATCTATTAGAGAGTTTAAAATGTTCAAGAGCATATAAAACATAGAGTAGGCAACAATTATGCAAAACTCATGGAAAAATAAGAACTTTGCTCTCAAAGTATTCTAAGATGTTTAACAAGCTCTAAGAATCATGTAGAAAAAATTCTAAGAATTTTCTCCAAGTATAAGCCAAAAATTCTAACACCTAAATTTCCAAAGAAACCCAAAATTTCCAAGAAAAGCAAATGAACTGTGTGAAACCAAAATCAATCTTTTTTATATTTCATTGTATTTATTGTTTTTTATTTATCTATCCAACTGGAACAATGGAAACCCTAAACAATGTTGATGAGAGTTGGATAACACCGCATTTTATATGGAGTAACATCACACAATGATACCATGAAAATCAAGAAAAATCCATGAAAAAAAAAGAAGAAATGAGTAGGAGTGTAGTGCGTACCTAGAATGTGACAAACCCGCAATGAAACCTTAAAAATCGTCTTTAATGGAAGCTATGAATACGAACAAGGGAAGAGGGAGCAAAGAGGGAGAGAAGTGGTCTGGAAATGGAAATATCAGTTTATAAAGTTTGGGTGATTTTGGAATGAGTTCGAAATAAGAAATGGGCATTTTGAATTGGATTTTAGTTAAAAATAGTCATTTCAAAATTTAACAATTGAATTTGAGAGTAACCATATTTTGAATTCGTTAACTGATGGTTAAAAATGCCCATTTTGAAATGTAACTATTGACTTCGAAAGCTACCTTATTTTGAAATGATTTCCTATAAACCAAAACATTTTTGACATTCTATTTCAAAGTGAAAAAGAAATCAATTCTAAATAGGGTAAATTTCGAATTCACTTTCTAAAGTTCAAAAATCTCAATTCTAAAGCAAAAAAATTGAATTCGAAAAGTCCACCATTTCAAATTTGCGAATTGTAGCCTTGATGCAGCGTAAAAAACCCATTTTGAAATTTCACTAATGATTTTGAAAATAGCTCAATTTTGAAATGACTCACTGTTGATTCCAAGTTCCATTTCAAAATTATAATTTTTGATTTTAAAATTTGTTTTCATTTCGAAATAACCCACTGCAATTGCGTGAAGTCCATTTTAAAACATCAAAATTGCTTATTCCGAAATTCAAAATCCATCTCAAAATTCCTTGTATTTTGAACTCATTGTCTATGAGTTCAAAACACCCATTTCGAAATTTACTAGTGATTTCAAAATCAATCTCAATTCAAATTCACTCTCTATGGGTTTAAAATTACAATTCCAAGACAAAAAAATTTGAATTCGAAAGGATCATAATATCGAAATCACCCACTATTGGTCTCCAAAAGTGACATCTCCATTTGAGATTCCAAACTTAAAAAAAAAAAAAAAAAAAAACAAAGGAATACTGAATTCATCCACTATACCTTTAACCATTTATCATAAAAATTTAGGACTTCTCTCCCAAAGGCTACTCGATTTTGTATTTCATCCTTTGTATTCAAAGTTCACCAATTTTCCTCACAAGTAAATTTTGGGGGACCTACGGTCTTAAATATGGATCAAAGTACCTATAGGAGCTTTGTCACCTTGAACACATGTGATGCTTACCTTTACACTCCCTTGAAGTTTGCATTTACCTATATCACTCGGATGTTTGCAAGCTAAGTAGCTACAACTCATAAACTCATTAGTAAATTAAAAACGACTAAAAAAAATGTTAACCAAATTTTTAATGACTAATAAATAATGCAAAACTAAACAAAGAAAAAAATAAAAATAAAAGAAGAAAATAAATAAATAAAAATAGTTACCTAAATCTAATTTTACCTACTAGATTTTAGGAAAATACTTTAACCTTTTTGAACATCCCCACTAAGAAAATGGAGATTCTCCTCTTCTGTATCAAATATTTTGATGAAATACTTTAAACGTTGACCATTAACTTTAAATTCACTATCGGTCTTCGAATTTTTAATGATCATTGTGACATAAAGGAATACTTTTTTGACCACATAAGGGCCATTCCACCTTGACCTAAGTTTTCCTGGAAAAATGTGAAGCTTGAAGTAATACAACAACACATTTTGACCTTGCTTGAACTTCTTCTGTAAAATAATATTGTCATGGTAGAATTTGTGTTTTTCCCTTGCATTACATAAGCATTCATAACTCTCATTTTGATATGCCTCAAGTTCATTCAAATCATATTTCCTTTTAGCTCTAGCTTGATCTGAATCGAAGTTCATTCTCTTTATAGCTCAATATGCACAATGTTCAAGCTCTATAGGCAAATGACATGCTTTACCATAAATAGTTCGATACGGTGAAATGCCAAGGACCGTTTTATAGGTTATTCTATATGCTTAAAGTGCATCACTCAACTAGGTAGACTAATCTTTTCTTGTAGTATTAACCAGTTTGGTAAGGATTCTCTTAATCTCCCGATTTGCTAACTCAGCTTGCCCTTTCGTTTGAGGGTGATATGGGGTGGACACTTTATGCTTCACTCCATATTTCTGAAAAAGAGTGGAAAAGGGCTTGTAACAGAAGTGCGGAACTCCATCACTAATGATTGCTCTCAAAATGCCAAACCTAGAGAAAATATTCTCCTTTAAAAATTTGAGTACCACTTTTTAACCATTGCTCTTGCATGCTATTGCTTCTACCCACTTAGACACATAATCCACTCCCACCAAAATATAAAGATTACTAAAAGAATGAGGGAATGGTCACATAAAGTCAAGGCCCCAACAATCAAAGACCTCAACAACACAAATATGATTTTATGGCATTTGATACCTTGTGTTGATTTTCCCCAGTTGTTGACATTGTGGATAACTTTTATAGTGAGTGTTATAATCCTTAAACATAGTTGGCCAATAGAATCCATTTTGTAGAATTTTTTTCAAAGTCTTCCTCGGAGCAAAATGACATCCACGTGCTCCTTCATGGCATATTCATAATATGTCTTTTTGTTCATCCTCTAGAACACATCTCCGAATAGTTTGATCTAGGTAAAACTTATACAAATATGAATCATAACAAGTATAGTGTTTTTCCCGTGAAAGAAAAGACTTCTTCATCTCCATGTTAAATTTTGAGGGAAGCTCTCCAATTGCTAAGTAGCTGACTATATTTGTGAATCAAGGCAACTTCTCCACTGCACAAAGTGCGTCATCAAGAAACTCATCATTATTCTATGCTTCCTTGAAATGCGACTCTACTCTAACTCGAGAGAGATTATAAGCATAGGTACCAAACGAGCATGCAAATGTGGTTTTCTCCTAATCCTCCAATGCAATGGTAATTTTAAAGTAACTCAAATAACCATCCAATAAGTAATAATAGTCATGACCAACTACTCTCTCTAAAACCTGATCTAAGAAATGTAATGGAAAATGATATTTCTTGGTGACAATATTCAACTTCCTAAAATCAATGCATACTCACCAACCTATAGTCAACCTTGTAGGAATGAGCTCTCTTTGATCATTCTTCACCATAATTATCCCATTTTTCTTAGGTACTACTTGAGTGGGGCTCACCCAACTACTATTAGAGATATGATAAATAATATCTACGTCTAAAAGGATCAATACCTCATTTCTGACTACATCTTTCACAAGGGGATTTAGTCTTCTTTGTGGTTGCCTCATTGGGTTTTCATTCTCTTCCAAATAAATATGATGCATGAAAATCAAGGGATTTATTCTTTTCAAATCTAAAATGGACCAAACAATCACTCTTTTATTCTCTTTAAGCACCTTCAAAAGTTTGATTTTTTACTCTCCAGTTAATGTAGCATAAATGACCACAGGTTTTTCTTCATTTTTCTCTAAATAAACATACTTTAAACCATGAGGTAGGGGCTTTAACTCTAGTTCTCTGATCTCAACCTCCCTCTTTTTGTTTTTTCATCATTCTCAACATTGTTCAAAGTTTGAATGTTACATTTTTCTTTCCACTTTGTAGCAACTTCAACATGTTCTTCCTTAGTGATTGTAGAGAAAAATTCATCTATATTTTTATCCATTAACTTTTTTGTGTGTTCTTGCAACAAGGCTTCTATAAGGCATGCTTCCTCATCCTCCACATCATCATGGTCCATTGATTGCTTGCATAAATTGAAGAAATTCATTTCCATTGTCATGTTCCCTAAAGATAATTACATCAATCCATTGCGACAATTAATGAGAGCTTTGGGTGTAGCAAGGAAGGGTCTCCCCAGAATAATTGGAACATAATTCACACCATTTTTCAACGATTCTATATCTAATACCACAAAGTCCACTTGGTAGTAGAACCTTTCAACTTGCACCAAGACATCTTTGACTACTTCTTTGGGTACTTTAATTGAATGGTCTACTAAAGAGAGTGTAATGGTAGTAGCCTTAAGCTCTCCCAACCCCAATTGGTTATAGATTGAATATGGAGGCAAATTTACACTAGTTCCCAAATCTAACAAATCCTTTTCCACAAATGAGTTTCCAATCTGAACTGAGATGGTAGGACAACCTAGATCTTTGTGCTTCACCATTGCTTTATTCTCAATAATGGCACTAACTTGCTCGATGAGGAATGATTTCTTGCTTAATTTAGTCATTCTTTTCACTATGCATAAGTCCTTGTGGAACTTTGCATAAGCAGGAACTTGCTTGATCATATCAAGGAGTGGACTGTTGATCTTCACTTGCTTCAAAACTTCCAAAATCTCTAAAGTCTTATCGCCCACTTTGTGTTTATGCATAGCTAAAAGGAAAGGCAAATGGTTGGGAACACTCCTTTTATCTTTGCTCACTATGGTTTCCTCATAATTTTCAGTTTTTTTCTCATTCTTAGTATTTTTCTCCACAGTTAGTTCATCTCTAGTAGGAATATTTTCACTTAATGGTAACTTCAACCCTTCATATTCTTTCCCATTTTTGAGTATGATAACTGCATTATAATCTTCCTTTTGCATTTTAAAAACTTCATTTAATCATCTCTGATTTTTCCACGATTGAGTTGAAAACATTCATTTCTTTTGAGATAAGCCTATAGTAAGTTGGCTCAAAGTGATTCCAATATATGCTAGTTCTTGAGATGTGTTAGTTTATATCCTATTTTGATTCTCATAACGTTTGTCTTGCTTCTATATGAACTGTCTCATCATATCTTATAGGCTTGAGTTAGATGATGAAGTTTGAGGTTGTCGCTGAAAATTTTGAGATGGCATACCTTGTGGTTGAAAACCTTGTTGTCCATTAGTCTGATTACCCTAAAATTGGTTTCCTTACTACTGAAACTGGCCATTGTTACCTTCTCTCCATGATAGATTTGGATGATTCCTCCAACCTGGATTGCAAGTATTGGAATATGGAGAATTTCTAGAATATTACTTGTATGTCCCTAAGGCATTGACTTGCTTTGAAAACATGTCTTGTACTGCAGGTAGAGTGGGACAAGATTGCACACCATGTTCCATGGACTTACATATCAAGCACGATTGAGTTATTTCTTCACTAACTATTTGTATCTCTTTAACTCCCCTGGCTTCCAAATCATCCAACCTCCTCATAATGGTCTCAAACTTTTCTTGGACATCTAAACTCTCTGATAAGTTATACACTCCAGTAGTTCTTACCCTGTTCATTATTTTATCTCTAGGTGGTTCCTTGACGATTGGTTCTTCACAACTTCTACATACCTCGACAACACAATTGAGGAATTGAAATGATTCATTAGGGTTTTTATTCATGAAATCTCCTCCACACATAATCTCAAGAAGTTGTTTCATTGGTGGTGACATGTCTTCATAGAAATACGATACTAGCATCCAGTTGTCAAATTTGTGATGGGGACATGCTACAACCATCTCCCTGAATCTTTCTTGACATGCAAAAAATTTCTCATTCTCCATAGCCTTGAAATTTGAGATCTCATTTTTCAATGCACTAGTCTTATGCATTGGAAAGAATTTTTGCAGAAACGCTAACTGTAGGTCACCCCAATTTCTGGTACTATAGGGTTTAAAACTATTTAACCAAGTCTTAGCTTTATCCTTCAATGACAAGAGGAATAGCTTCATGCGGAAGATCTCCAATGGAATGTTGGGTTCTCGAAAAATTGAAACGATGTCCTCAAATTCCTTGATGTGAGAGTATGGGCTTTCATTTTCTGTCCCTCTAAAAATGGGTAGTTGAAATACCACTTGAGGTCGAATGGTAACATAATCGTGATTTGGAGGTAGCATAAAAAAATTTAGTGTACTCAAATTCCAAGGATTTAAAAACTCTCTCATGGTTCTTTAGTCCTACATAGGTGGTCATGGCCTATTGTTGTTGCTGTTGGACTCTTCAGTATCCTCCATATTTGGTTGAGATTCTTCAATTGTTCTTTGAAGTCTACTTGAAAGAGCTTTTTTCCAACCAAGCATAAAATAGAAGAAATATATATATAAAGAAAAAAATTAAAAGAACTAAAACAAAGCAATGCACTATATCCTAGTTATGAAGATTTCTAATCCCCAACAGCAACCCCAATTTCTTGACTAAACTTCTTTGTTGTACCAAAATACTTAAGCCTAATATGTAGTAGCTTTGGCTAAGAAAGATCAAAGAAAAAGCTGCTACAACTTTTGTAGTATTTTGGGCATCATCCTCAAGGATTGGCTTATGAGATTTTTCAATATTAGGGTAAATGAATTGCTTTTGTTTGAATCCTAAAGTGGAAAATGATATGTAAATAATGTGAAACTAAGTAAAAAAAATTAAATTAATAACAAAATGAATATTGATTTTAAATTTGATTGATTCAATTTTGGGGATTTCCACAATCTAACTTAGGGTATAGAAGTTAGAGAAAACAAAGGTCTTTTAAGTAATAAGATTTTAAGGTTTTGGGATCCTTGGTTGCTCACGATCAACTTGAATTGTATAACTGAAAGTTGCATCCAAAACCTTATTTTTCCTTTTTAAAATAGATTCATAAAACCATCAAATTAATGAGATTGATTACCGGTTTAAGATTTGGCTTTTTAACCCTTCCTACTCCTTATAGCTTTGTTTTAGGGCAAATAATGATAGGCAAG
>JAJJMF010026353.1:25128-39378 GCA_022058775.1 Vitis hybrid cultivar
ACAAGGATAACTAATGATTAAGAGTTGCCAAGAATCACTAGTATCAAGTAATAACCTACCATATCATTCCCTAAATTAACTCACAAGGATAGGATAAAAAAAGTTGATAAATTGTCACCCAACCAATAATTAATCTCATTGTTATAATAATTTACCCATTGTTCCTATCAGTTTCCTAGCCCTTAGGTTTTCAAACTTCAAGCCCCAAGTTGGCTTCTTAGCCTCTCATGGGGGTGATGTCACATTCACAATGCATAATAGGGTAAAAATCCATAATTTGAATCAGAAGAAACTAAAAACAATATATTTAATAAAGAATAATAGAAAACAAACCAAAGTTCTTGTCTTCTTCCACCTTCAATGTCAAACTCTCTAGAAAAAGATCCACGATCTCTAAACCCTAGAACTAAGAGAGTTTATATAATATCATCAATAACCTAACATGGGCCACACTCTCATTGGCCACTTATTACAACATAATTACCTAAACATGATTAAAAAAAAATAATAAAATGGTGATTTCTAGTCTGTGGGGTCCACTTAAGGCGAATGGAGTGCCCTAAATTTAATTCCCGAGGTAGAGAAAGTGAAACATCAAAGTGGCAGTGGGTGAATTCAAAATTGGGGTCATTTCAAATTGGATTTTGAATTCATAAGTTGAATTTCGAAATGGTCCTTCAACTTTTTGCAGTTGTCTTCGAATGGCCATAACTTCTTCATTTCAACTCATATTTGTACATTGTTTAAAGCGTTGAACTTCTGACTTCCTGAGCTTCGAAACGATATATAGTATGTCTAAAATGGACTTAAGTACTCCAAATTTATCCTCAAAGTCAGAGTATATGTTGCCACCAAATTTTGAGTTCTAAATTTCCATGCAGCTGAATCTTGTTTCATGTCTTATTTCCCATGTTTTCTTGCCTTTTTTCTTACTCTATAATGGTCATTTCTCATATTCCAAACTCATGATATTCTCATCTTGCCTTTCCTCATGGTTCATGAGTCTTGACTCGCTTATTTCCTCATTTAACATTTTTTTTATCTGTCAAAATCTAAAGTAATTCAACTTGTACCATTTTCTTCCCTTAAACCTAAGATAAATCTCCAAAATAAATGTTAAAACTAGGGCCTTAGCATCAATTTAGGTCAAGTTGGGTGATTTGAGTGTTCTTTGATGCATAAATCATATCGAATATGTGTCATTAGAGTACATATTTTGGCTCTAAGCAAAAGGGTATGAATCAATCAATCAAACAAACACCAATTTTCACTCAACTTGAGTTTGAGATTGACCCTCTAACCACCCCCAGGGGAGCCATTTCATAGACATCTATTTTTCAAGTGCATCCTCACTTGATGGCGAGACTTGTTTTTATTGTAAAAAAATTGATTTTTTGAAAAGTTGGAGTCATCATTTATTTTATTTATTTTTAAAAAAGAAAACAAAATAATGCAAAAAAAAAAAAACCCTATGAGATTTATTATTTGGAAAAAGAAAAAACCTACCAACTAGACATGGATTCGGGGGGTCAAATTACCTATTAGGAAGCTACATGGATAAATCATAGCACCTCTTTAAGCTCGTATACCTATGGTCTCTAATATCCAAGTGGAGGAAACTTTGGCGTTAATTAATTAATTAATGGATATAATGAGTTGTTAAGAAAGAAAATAAAGTGTCCTTGAATTGGATAATTTTATTTATATAAACGAGATCCAATCAACAACAATTTTAAGAGTTTAAAATGTATTTACATGAATATAATTAGGCCTAAATTACAAGATATTACAAAATTGATTGGTGACATGAATTCTTATATTTACAACATCACATAAAGATCCAATTAAAAAGAAATTAAAAAATAAAAGAAATATACATAAAAATATAACATAGTAATAAAATTTTGACTTTCACCTTCTTAATGGACAATAATAAAAATTTTTGATTTAATATACATATTTAAAAAGTTCATAAAACACATTTTTTTTATATCATTAAACTTATTACATATGACAATGGTAATAAATTTGATTCAAATTATTTATAAACTTAATTTATGAGAATAAATGATTTTCTTTGATAATTTCATCATAACAAAAATGTAATATGTACAAAATCTAATCTTAATTTTCATGAACTTACAAAATTAATTTACAACGATTTCTTGATTAATATTGACATAAAAAAAAATGATTCAATTTACTTAGGAGTACAAAAAATGATTTTTCTGATTATTAGTACTAGTACAATAAAAAAATAATTTAATTAACATTAATGACTCAATTTACATATGAAATTAATTTTAAAAATGGTTTTCCTTATTTTATTGATGGTGGTAGGAAAAAAACAACTCAATTCATGTAATCACACAAAATTAATTAAAAGAAACAATTTTTTTATTAATGTAAATATATAAAGACAACCATAATTCATACAACTTTACAAATTTATTTAAAAATGATTCTTGACTTTATTAATGTCAAAATAAAAATGATTATTTGATTTTATTCACAATTATTACGAGGAATGATTTCAATTTATATAATTTTACAGGATTAATTGAAAAATATGGTTTTACAAGTTCTATTCATATTAATAGATAACAATGACCCAATTCATACAGTCTCATGAAATTAATTAGAAAAGGATTCTTAATGTAAATATAGAACAAATAAAAAATATATCAATAAAATAAAGTAACAATAGTAGGATTTGAAATTTATATTACAATATATAATTGTATAAATAAATAAACAATATATAATTGTTCAAATTTATATAATTGCTCAATCTCATTTATATAAACCAAACTATGCAACTCATCACATTCTTTGATTTAATTGCAACAGCAATACAACAACAATGATAAAAATAAAATAAATAAACAAACAGACAAATATATAAAATAGAAAATATATCTCTCTAATCCTTTCAATTCTTCAATAATAAAAATCCTCATTTTCCTTCTTCTTCTTCGTTGTGAGCAAAAGCTCCCTCAAATAAAGGAAGAAGCCTCTCCACCGCTCCTCCTCTTGCTTCCATGAAAAATACAGTTTATCTCCTATTTTCTTCCTTTAGAATCCTCAGTTGTGCCCCTTTCTTTTCCTTAAAATGATTGATTTCTTTCCTTAAAATTTTTTATCCTCTCTTTCAAAGTAGAAGATTTTACTTCAAAAAAAATGTCTTCCCTCAAAAAATTCTGAGTTTCTATTTTTTTTTCCATTAAAAAAATTGATTTTCTCTCAAAAATTCTAAAATTATGATTTTCCTTTTTTTTCCTCAAAAAATAATAATAAAATAATAAAAATACAAATAAAAGTGTATGTGCTAAGAGTAAAATAACCTAAAGTTTCTAATCTAACGGGTATAAAAATCTATGAATAAAAATTGGGCTTGAAACTTTTGATAAAAAGACATTAGGACTAATTTTGGGGTCTACATAAGGGCACCGCGATCACTTGACATATTAAACCAAGAGTCTAATGTGTGTCAATGAGTTTAATCAACAAAACCAAAACTATTTAAAATATTTGAGTAATAAATTAATGATTCTCTCAAATACTTTAAAAAAAAATCTAGAAATTGGTATCAAATTCAATTTTAAAGAGAGAATGCTAGATAATCAACTCTAAAACTATTTCTAAAAGAAGCACTCTTGTCATCTTGATCTCTCCTCATCAATGTTACTTGTACTTGAAAAGATTAATAATAGAAGAGAGTGAGTTCGACAACTCATTAAGGAAAAATAGTTCAATGAGGATCAAGTGTAGCACAAAATTAAATCATGAGAAATATCACATTTTTATAAAAATCAATTATCAAGTAAGCTAATTTAATTCATCTTTTTGAAACAATTTAAAAATAAAACAACATAATACACTTGGAAAAATTAATTTTTATTGGAAAGAATTTTACAAGAAAATATTTTCCTATGGTCCACTTACAATAACACTATGCCCAAAAAGTGGGATTTGCACTAGATGACTAGCCTCTAGTTGTTCTTCTTACGGGAACAATTTCCAATCAATGGTATATCAAAGACCAATAACACACTTATAGGCTGGGGTTGCAGTGCATCATTATCCCATCAAGGTAACGAAAGTCAACAACTTACCCTTATTGACTAGAGCTACTAATAACTAGAGTTTTAAAATCATTATAATAAATTAATGATCACTTGTACAATAATACATAAAAAAATCATGTGACATTCCCAATTTATTTAATAAATTAAGGAACAAATCAAAACATATTTTAGAAAAATATTAGTTCATCCACTTTAGAGAATTCAAATATTTTGATACTTCCAAAATTAGATGAAAAATAGGTAGAGAATTATAAAAATTACTTCTTGCAATATTAACACTTACCTCTAAAAAGTCACTCAAATTCTTGAAAGAATTAATCCACACCTTTAAATTGTAGAAACAAATTTTCTCTCTATTTGATCTTTTCAGTTTTTCATAATATGTATGGAGATGACATAACAAGATAAGGATAATTGACTTTAAAGACAACAAATATCTCACTCATAATTTTTTTTAAAAATAAATATCCTAAAATCAAGGTAAATATTTAAAAAGTTTCAAAATACATAAATATCTCTAAATTTAAGTCTTTTAAATTTTCAAAATACATAAATATCTCTAAAATTAGAGTTGGTATCTTACATACTTTCCTCATTACAATTTTTTTTTTCGGGTTATTATACTTTTACATCATTATAACACTTTCATTAAGAAATCAAGTATCTCACAAAATAATAATAATAATAATAATAATAATAATTTTTTTTTTAAAATATCATTAAAAATTTCTTAATTACTTTGATTTTATTTCATAATCTTTTTACATTATATTTCTTTATTTGTTAAACTTTCATTTATTTCTTTTCTCTTTCCTACAAATAACTTTATTACATGGTTTATGGAAAAAACTTTAATAAGGATAACTTATTTATTCAAAAGAAATGGAAACTTATAAACAAGTGAAAAATTTTATGAACAAGCGGGAACGATTCGTTACACATTTTCTGACTCAATCCCAAATAAGCAAATAAGTCTGTAGACCCTATCCTATGGCTTTAATATCACTCTATAACACCCTACACTTAGAGGCCAAGGCACCATTGCTATTGTTTTTTTAACATGAATATTGCTAAAATCAAGGTAAATCTTTTTAAATTTTCAAAATAATAAATACCTCTAAATTTAGGTCTTTTTAAATTTTCAAAATACATAAACCCCCTAAAATCAAGGTAGGGATGTTACAATTACAATTTAAAACTAAAAATGGTTTGATAAATTAATTTTACCATTTAACATAATTTAATAATTTAAACATAATTTAACTTAAATCATTTTAATTCATTAAACATTATTTATTTATAAGTTTTACCAAATCCGCCTACAAGTTAGCCAAGCATTGGATGTTGGATGTGTTATTCAAAGGCTTTATACGGCACGCACATTATTAATTATTCATAAATTTTACCAAACAATCTGCAAGTAAGCCTTGGATGGGGGTTCTTCAAAGGCTTCAAACAGCATGCACATTATTTAACTCACCTGTACAACTGCAAAATTATTTCTTAGTCGTCCCTACTCAAATCATTGTCAGCTATAAATTGAATGGACGTCTATAATGGAGCGAGGCCGGTTGGGCATGGCTTTTCAACCATCCCACTTTTGTCTGGAACAAGTAGTGTAGATGGCCAACAGTACACGTGAGCTTGCACCCTTATTCCTCTTCTCATTGCCAGGGCTCGGCACAAAAGACTAATTACTTGCACATATCCTAGAGTGTTCACATAACAGAAGACACCGAAAATGACACATAATATATCAACACATAGACAAACCAACACCACGTTTATTAATTTATTCTCTCAGTATTAAAACACTACATAGCATCCTATAGCTAATTAATATCCTAGACAATGACAACACAATTCATGACATATGGTGTCACACGTGACGCATCATGCATGCCGTCTGAAACTCCGGCTTCTGCCGGATAAGGACATTAACAGACCAAGTACCCTGAAAAATAAGGACCTCTAAGGCCATTTCAAGTGGTTTTATGTCTATGCAATGTTGGGTCAATTAGTGCATGGCCATGGCTTCCCCTACTTGTGGTTGAGCCTGAAACCTACACCTGTCGAACGCTAAGATGAGGTGTGCATGGCCCCCTTTATGAGCAGGAGGGAGAACTTTCGGGACATGGTCTAGTCGCCATCTATTCACCACGTCATCGGCTGACACAGTCCTGGTTTTGGGTACTCAATTTTATTGTCAGTGTTCAGTGACATACCAACCTATTGATTGGAATATGGCAGTTTTCCCTTATCTATTAATGCACCTGTGATGTAGCTCCCCCACTGCATGAGGTTGACCCCTTCGGTTATTATGTAGAAAATTATTTGAAAAAAATAATCCAAGAATATCAAGATCAGTATAGACTGAAAATTAATTTACTTCTCCATTATTTTACATTTTCAAAATGAGAAACATCTCAAATTTCATTTTTGTTTTAGCTATTGACCTTGAGGTCTCACGGTATGTATCATTTTCAACTGACTTAAAATAAATTTGTAATTAGTTCATCTGAATTCTTGAATTGATGCTAATTTTCTTTCTTTCTTTCAGTGCATATTGATAGGGAAGAAAACAAGAGAAAAAAGAGGCAGTTTTAAAACATAAACTATTTGAGAATATCGATGATTAATTTGATTAACTATACAAAGAAATAGCGAGCAGTTCACCTTTCAATCTGAATCAATAGGCTTACACTAAAGTAAAAGCACTGCGATGTTGTAACTTGTAACAAGCCGTACTGCAGGGACCCCCAAACTATAAATACGCTCCTCTAACAGGCATTCACTTCCAATTTGAATGCGAAAAATGAGGGGAAATGGGTCCCGAATAGGGAAAGAGCCTCAAAGAACGTACAGCCATTCCATTAAACTAGAAGCCACCTGATTGGTGCCCAAATCTGGATGTTACAAATGCCAAAAACTAAACTCAATTCAACTGATTTCAGAACTGATTCGGGAGAAGAATGATGGGTGATTTGGCAGAGGCTCATGTTAGAAAACCGATTTTGGAAGATTCAAAATTGAATTTAAATATCAAGCTTGGAGAGAAATAGCCTTCCACATCAAAATTCCAATTTCAACATGCTAAAGTTGGTTTTGCCAAAGTTTGTTACTAGTGTCAAATTAAAATTTGAATTTTACATTCTATTTTGTAATTTTAGCTTATTAAACTCTATTTTTGTTAGGTGGCCAATGTGGGATTAGGGCACATGTCTTTTTAGGGTTTGGTTATATGTATTTTTCATCATTAGGTTACAATCTTCTTTTTACATTTGGTTGCATATTCATACTTTGGATACTATTGCTCTTTTCTTTTAGATTTCTTATTCAATTAAGATTTTGAATGTGAATTCTTAAACATGAGACAAGAAGATCCTTGATCTATAATGTAGTTTAGTTTATTAGGGTTTGATGATTATTTTGAGAGAATGGGATCCTATATGTAGTTTGGATTAGATGAGATACAATATATGTTTGCTAAGGATTCAACACCATTTGATCATTAATTAACTTAATTTAATATATTATTATTAAATCTAAAGTCAAATCTACAAGATGTACCGGTGATTTGAATATATGAACATGAAACTAAATTAGCCTATCTAACTCATTTAGTTTAGTGATTAACATATAAAAGGAATAAATTTAGGTTTTGGATGCAAATTGGTCATAAGACTTAATTTGATCTCAAAGTGACCTTCCTCCTAAATCTTAGACCTAGGATTTGCTCCATCTTGCTTCCCAAATCTAAATTAAGTTTAATTAATAATTCAAGAGTTGATCTTTTAATTAGGAATCACTTTGTTTGATTTATAATTAGTTAAAACAATAATCTATGTCGGTCTTAGAGGATGATATTTGGATATTGCACATTGTAGCCCTCTCTTATGTATTTTGACTAGGATTTCTATGATAATAAATATTGTTATATTTCAAAAAAGATTAATTGATAAAAAAAAAAAATGGCATCGTTGTTGAGGATAAATATTTTTTTTTGAATTGATAGAGTTCTGAAATTTGAGTTATCTTAGGAACTTAGCTTTTATGAATTATCTTTTAGATTATCCAAGTTTTCAAATTTAGTATCAATAATTTTACCTCTTTTTCTATTTTTAGTTTAGTGTCTTTGTTAGCTATTTTCTTTATAAATTTTCTTATGGGATGAACCCTAGATCACAAAAGGAAGTATGTGCCCATGATCCTAAGTACAACGGAAACAAATAATTGTAACAATTTACTAGAGTGTATACTATAAACATACCTTTTTGTTTGGATGGTCCCATTCATTTTTCCAATCCAATAAGGATGTCTCAAACACCTAGTAAATCTTCCACCCGATGTCTTGCTTTCTTTAGATTTAAGTACTAGAGAAGGGTGGTATTCTCCCATTGAGGGAATGGAGGGTATGGAGGCTAGGGTCTTGATGTGGAAGATAATAGTGCATTTAACCCTAAACCTTAAGAGAGTTTATATAAACTAAAATTGAGATTAAGTACCTTGAGCCCGTCCTATAGGTTTAGATCACCTAATTTAGTCATAATGGGTTCTATTTAATTAATTAGTTCATTGGGCTCCAATGAAGTAAATCGCTTAATTAGACACCCACAAGCTACTTAATTATATGTACTTGAGCAAATTTGTGCAATATGCAAAAGCACTTATATGTTTATATTTTTACACCCTTATGTACACTTGTAATTAAATAGAAAATTCTTTCAAACAAAACAACAACACCAAAGGGTGTGAGCTCGAGTATTGGGACCCATTGAAAAATAGTGGTTCCCACAAAATCTAGTTGTAAAGTTAATTCAATACTTCAATAAAGAGAGTCAATTATATTCCAATATCCTATGACATTAATTTGAGATATAAAACTTAGGTTCATAATCTACTATTCATAACATGCAAGTTTACCATGAACTAATATTTGTAATTCAACTAGGTAATAGCTATCAACTTCTCAAAATTACCTCCTAATATTTTAGTCTCATATTGTTTTATATTATGATTAACTGATATACTCTTGTCCATAAAAGGCATATGTTAAATACCACATAAGGGATTACTATAACAATAGATTTGACAAACACAAATCCTTGGGATTACCTAAGGAGACATATTGTCTTAAACCCATGAGATATCATGGTACCTGTATTAAGAATATATGTTGTCACATACCTTGATCAGTAGTCACCCAATTAATAGGAAATATATGATCACTCTAGGATCTAACCCATAGGTTAAAGTAACTACTCACTTCAACACTAGCATAATATTCTCTCAAGTGTGAGAACTCATGCAACTTAGTAGCTTGGAGAAGTCATGACCAAAGTTTAAAATATCGAGATATATCACTAATATATATATCCTCAATATTTCGAGTGTCAATGGACCCCAACACAAAATGGGGGTGGATATATCCAACACTAGATATTTCAGGATTTTTTTCCTCATTTATTGCGTTTTTTTTTTTGTTTTTGTTTTTTCACCTATTTTCCATTGATTTATTAAGATTTTCCTGATTTTTTGAAAGTCGAAGCTCATTAAGTGTTAAAGTTAGAAAAATGAGATTTTTGCTTTGTGGCATGGGGACTCAAACTTTGGTTCTACAAGTTTTAAAAAGGCAACCCACACGCCATTAGGCCAACCTTGCCTTTGTTTAATATTGTGTCCTACATTTTATATATTTTACCTAAATTTTATATATAAAATGTATTTTATGTTTACACATATTTTATATGTATTTTAAAAAATAAAATATTAAAATAAATTTTTAATAAATATATTGATTTTAATTATTTATTTTCAAATTAAATTCCATTTATTTATTATTAAAAGCATAAAAATCATGAATTAAATACACATATAATAATTGTACATATATATTATAAAGTAGGTAAATCATCATTTTAATATTAAATTTATTTTCAAATTCAATAAATTATCATTTTAGTATTAAATGGATTTTTAAATACCACATACTATTATAATATGTTACAAATTATATAATTCATATATTAATTTCTTCATGTATCAATTATAATACATAATATATATATATATATATATCATTTTTAAGAAGTTTTCCAATATTTTCACAAATTTTGATCAATTTTCACCATATTGATATTTTATATCAAAATATCCATCATTATTTCCCAATATATTATAATATATCCGTAAAATCAAGTTATTGATATATATGTCAAAATCGATATTTTCATTCTAGGTCATGACAACCTAATAACCATTATTCATGACTATTAGTAGGTCTTGTTCTATGTGTAACGATATATACCAATACACTCACCATAGAAAACTCATTATGATGACCAAGAAAAGACATTCCACTAATTAGAAAGTAGTGCGCTATGTTGATGGATTACTTAGGTCCATAAACTATCCTTGAACAAGCTTATCAACTTGTAAAGAACCCATGACTTGAATTTTTTTTGTGAAATTCCTAATACACTCGTCATGTATAGTACAAGTAATTAAGATAGAATGCTTAGATATATCATTATAAAAATATGATGGTAAAGGAAAAAATAGATGTCAAATATAATGAAATCAAAATGTTACACAAAGTCCTTATTTTTAAGGCTTTTTCCTTACAATCTTCTTCTAGCATCTCTCAAAGTAGACTAGGAATACATTTGACACCTATCATATTCCCTTGAGAATAGGAGACTCTATCTAGTAAGGTTTTGGTGGTATTCCATGAAAGAGCCAATTTATTGACAATTTATCCAAAGAATACCAATATTTTCCTAATAATTTGGGTTGATATTCAATGAAAGAGCCAATTTATTGACAATATATCCATAGAATACCAATATTTTCCTAATATTTTGGGTTTAAGACCCGATTTGCACCACATAATTTTATATGGTCCATACAACCCCTTGAGCTTCCCAATTAGGAATGACAACAAGGCGGGTTCGAGACGGGTCGCCCCCATTCCAACTCCGCCCCATTTATTCAAAACAAATACCATCCCCATCCCATTTAAAAAATTAAACGGGGTGGGGCGGGTATGATAAATTCCCATACCTGCCCCGTCCCGTTCCATTTATTTTTTTTTTAATTCATAATTGAAACCGATGAGAGAGGGCTTACTTTCTAAACTGAACTGCGATCAAGAACCACTGGAACTCGACTTTGAAGAGGAAGTTCACGACGGAGATCGAAAAAGTGTTGACGCCTGTGCTGGTTGATAACGAAGGATCGCGGCCTGAGAAGAGGCAATCGAGCGGTGGCGGCCCCTCGATGGCAGCAATGGGGCTTTGCTTAAGCCCTGACAGTCCTACTAGATCTGATGTAAGCGACACTGGCTTTCCCGTAGTTTCTTTTCCAAATCTGTATCGACCTATGGCAAGAACTGGAGCGGTCCAAGTGCCTCCTCAGCAGTTTGAGCCATCCTCGAAGAAAGACGATCCTCCAACAACGCTCACCCTCTCCCTCCCAAGAACTGAGACCTATGAGAATGAGTACGAATCTCCACCTCTCGATTCTGCTCCTCACCATAATTAGGTGGCGTCTCCAGATAATCAACCAGCTCTGACCTTCGCTATGCCGGAGAATCCTGAGCCGATGACCTTTGGTACAGACTTTTTCCTTATGGTATAAGACATGATCAAGACTGAAGTGAGGAACTACATGTTAGGACTTGAAATCAACGGGATATGCTCGTAGAGTGAGGGAAATATCAGAAATGCTGCCATTAATCGCATTGGCATAGGCAATTGAGATGAGCAGTAGAGTTGTTTGGGAACCGAGAAAAAAAAAAAAAAAAAACAAACTTTTGTTGTTCTTTTGTTAGCTATTTTTTGTTTTCGAGGAAAGTTGTTTTGGCCAGAGACACTCCTTTGAGCAGGTCTGATAAGGTCTTTGGACGGCGAAGCTCCGCATGCGGGGCTATAGTCATCGGAATACCAGAGTGGAACGACGACGATCTCTGGGCCAGCTTTCTCTTCCGGTTCATCTCTTTGTGTCCTCTCTAGTGAGTCTTGGAAGTGGAGAAGAGCTAGTGCTCTTTGGTTTCCGGCGACAAGAAGCTACCATACCCAAAACAATGGAAGAGTTAAAGGGCAAAAGTGTGCCCGGACGAGGAATTAAGGAATACCCATGCTGGATTAATTTTATATATAACTGGGGCGGGGCGGGGTGGGGCAGTACTCGAACCCGCCCTGAACTAGCTCCGAGTTTTTTAAACCATTCCCAAACCTGTTTAATAAAATTTAACCCCATCCCATTAGGGGCGGGCAGGGCGGGTACCCGAAAAAACTTGCCCTATTGCCATCCCTATTCCCACTACGCTTTGGACTTTCATGGGTTAACTTAGCTTGATGTTTAAATACCCATTTTGGGTGTTGTGTATAGTTGATGTGGGATTGTAGTTTGTGCTCAAAAGAATTGAAATGAATTGGAAGGATGGGAATTGAACCCAAGACCTTTAGTTTACAAAAGGATATTTATGCCACCACAGTAGCAATATACTTATTATTAAATTTATATATTTATATTATAAATTATATATGGATAAATTAATATATATTTTTTGTATATACAAATATTATAAATTAATTAGAATAAAATTATTATAAATAATTAATTTTATTTTTTGTGTCTTTCGTATGATAGATATATAAATTTATAAATAAAATTATCAATATTTTAAAATAAAAAATACTTACATGCATCATCATTTCTTTCGTGTCATTGAATATATCAAAATTAGATGGATGGATATAAAATATGTTTTCAAATTTTGAATGTTATTAGTGAATATCACAAATTATATCATACATATATCAATTTTTTCAACAAAATAACGTCAAAATATTTATTATACTTCTTATATCATTTATAAGAGTTTTTCATAATATTTCCATGAGTTTTAATCAATTTGCCTTAGACTAATTGGTCAAGGAGTCATAAGTTGAAATCCATTACAAAAGCAAAAGAATGGTAATTATGTGCATTTTTCCATGCATCAGTGTAAAAAATAAAATAAAAATCTTGCATTAAAAAAGTGGAAAAAGATTAAGTGATTGTCTACCTTGAACTAACCTTTTGGGTCCAATTGTATGAAAATTGGGAGGTGGTATTACGTAAGATTGGGTGAAGGAGAAATTGCAATGAAACTACTTGTCCAAAATCTTATAGTCTATTAGGAATTGATATCACCTAAACATTGAGAGTTAATAAATTAGTTGAGTATATTCAAAGCTTGAGAATGGAGAATGTCACCAAGGAACCTCACCGTGAGGGTGGTTGCTTCCACTACAAACATGCCTAGTCTTATCCATTTGAAGAGTCCATGTTTCGTGATTCCTAAGACTTAACTTATAGTAGGACTGGTGATGATGAACCCAATCAAGATGAGCTTGACAATGGAAGTTGTGGGCTTGCCAAAGGCCCTCTGCCACTTAATCTTTTGCAATAAATAAAAGCATTTAAAAAACATTAATAATTATCCTAGTGAATAAATTACCTTCTTTGAAATTTTCTAAAAATATTTATTTCCTAATTGGAAACCTAATGTAACAAGAGAATGTCTACATGGAAAATTTAAAATTAGCATGAGAGTATTTTGTCCAAAAATAAATTTTGATAAAATATCTTCTCTTAAAATTTTAAAATCTATTTTTATAAAAATTCTCATTTTCTACACAATTTCAATTAATAAATATTTTATCTAGGAAATATTTTCAAAGAAATTTATTTCCATCAAATTACTAAGCCTTTTGGTAATAACCCTTAATGATAAATTATCTCTAATTAAATTTTTCAAAATATTTATTTTCCAAACTAGAAACCCTAATGTAATAAAAAAATTATCAATTTGAGATTTTGACAATCTTGAGAGTACTTTATCCATAAAAGGAACTTCGGTTCTCATATTCAAAATTCCTCACAAATTTACTTATTCCTACACTTTTCCAATTTAATAAATATTCTTATAGATAAAAACTTCATAGGAATTTATTCCATTAAATACTACGAAAAGACAAAACCTTTAGTAATTCTTTAATTGATAAAATATTCTCTATGAAAAACTTCCAAAAAATGTTTATTTCCTTAAAAAGAATCACACACTTTGTTTCAAAAAGTACTTTCAAAATATATTTTTCCCATTAAATTACCAAAA
>JAJJMF010026353.1:39778-78961 GCA_022058775.1 Vitis hybrid cultivar
TTCAAAAAGTACTTTCAAAATATATTTTTCCCATTAAATTACCAAAAATTTCAAAGAATATTTTGGTAACCATTTTTATCATAAAATCTATATCATGAGATTTTTCAAAACCTAATTACCTAAATTGGAATGCTTGTGCTAAATGAAAATTGCTCTTAATTTCTTTGTTATTGAACTTTCCTTATCTAAACATAGTCCTTCTTTTCTTGGGGAAAGGGAGCCTAAAGAACCACCTATCTAAACCAATAGGGCAGTTCCAAAAAGAATAAAATCCTTATTAGCAACAACCAATTTACATCAATAACTTGGGAAAAATATTCTCATGAAAATTTACTAAAAGTAACAAAATACTTTTCTTTATAACACTTATTTTTATAGCCTTCTTAATTATAAATTATTAATTATAAATTTCCAAAATTAACTTATTTTCCTAAATTAGAATCTTCTGCAAAATAAGAAAAAAAACTCAGTTTATAAGCTCTAGAAACTTAAGAGCTTTTCCTTAAAATGAAAATTTTTATTCTTAGAGATCTCAAGGATTTAAGAAGATTTTAAATTGAAGTAAAACCTATAAAAATTAATTTTGAAAAAGAAAGAGAGCTCTTAATCCTTTTCCAACTTATCTTTTTCTTAAAATAAAATTTTCTAACCATGCACATTCTAATTCAAGAAAATTTTCAATTTTGAAAAATGCATGAAAATTTATTTCCAATTTTGAAAAACACATGAAAATTTCACCAATTATGATGGATTGATGCTAGGCCCACACTATCTATAATTTTTAAAAGGTTTTCAACAAATAAGAAAGTTATATGATAGGATTGTACCTACCTTAAGTTATATGATAGGATTGTACCTACCTTTGCTTCAGTTGCAAGGATAGTGTGCAGGTTAGTAGGAGTTATTGCTATTTATTTTATTTTATATTTTATGTGTGCCCATTATCACTTTACCAAGTAATGAGAATAGTTAGATCTCAATAATGAACATAGTATTAATCAAACTTTTGGTATTTAAACTTAGGTTATATTAATCTAAATAGGATCGAAAGACTAATAAAGTTTAGATTTTTTTATTCTACAAGATCTTCTAATATGCAAATCTTATATAGATGGTAAAATGACCAAGATGACCCTTACTATTGAAGGACTTAGAGCTAATGAATGTTAAAGTTAGTGCATACTAACATGTATGAACCTTTTAATGTTCATGCATGGGAGGGTATGAGTACTTCATCTTTTTTTTTTTTTATGACTCTAGGTTTGTATATATGTATAGGAAATCCAATGCCTTGGATAAATTCTTTGAATTTAAGGTGGAAATAACATAACCTATTTGGCTAAACATATCAAGGAACTTTAATTAGATTGAGGTGGTGTTTCAGAAGTTTGGTTATTTCCTTAGGAAGCATGGGATTATATCTTAGTTGTTTGTACTAGGGACTATTGCAAAAAAGAGTAAAGAAAAGAAGAAATCAAACTTTGATAAACATACTAAGCTCGATGATTGGTTTCACATCATTTCTCCTATTCTTTTGGGAATATATCTTAGAGACTATGTTATACATTCTTTAACTAAGAGGTATATCAGTTTATAGGGTATCTAAGGGGATTTCGAGGGTTATTACTTCATAGTCAAGATAATCAAAAGGTGTTAATCGACACAAATACCAAATTTTTAATGAAAAGTATAAGATAAGTAATAAGACAAAGAATGATATAGATTGGAATACATTGGAAAATAGTCCCATTTTTGCACAAGATACTATGCATCTAGAGTTATAAGCATATATCATTCATATTACTTTTAATACATAAGTATCTCATCATGGTGGGAGATTTGTATCCCACGAATTATGATAGGGGAATGAGTAGCACTGATGCTCATACTTGACAAGAAGCTATAAAAGGATAATTAGAATCCTTGTGTTTCTGGGTTCCTATAGAAGCACTTAAAGGGATACCCATAGGTGTAAGTTGGTCTACAAGAGGAACATAGGAGTATATGTAAAGATTGAGCTTTATGTGGCTAGAGTATAGAAAAAGATTATAGTTAAAAACATTGTTCTGATAGTGGACAACCTTTTCACCAGTAGCCATACTCTAATCCATTAGAATGCTCCTATCCATTGTGGTGCATCTCATTTATGAGATATAAAAATTAGATACTAAGATAGTGTTGTAGAATGGTCATCTTGATGTTAGCATCTATATGATGCAACCAAACATTTTCATGGCAAAGGTCCTTATGTTTATAAGAAGGTGAAGAAAAACATGGTGGTGCTCTTAAATCTTGTAGGTAGATGACAATTTACTCATTGGGAATTGATTACTACTCAAAAAGTGCTATTTGATAGCTTGTAATTAACTCTTTTAAACACTTCTGAGTAGTAGTTATCACCTTTTAACCCAATTAACATATTAAGGACCCTTGCAATCAATTCTAATCAAATTGTGTTAAGTTTTAGTGTTTTGATAGCTATTTGATCACCAAAGCAATTCGAAATTGAGGAGAGTTCTTTGGAATCCATGGCAAAGATATCCAGACAGGGCGTCTGGACACACCATCGGAGAGCGGCGGAACATGGGCTGTAGCAAGGCTTGCTCACTTTAGTCAATGATCCAGACAACATATCCAGATAGGATATGCTATCATCCAGGGTGTGATGATCGCGAGTGCCGTGTGCTTTTTTAGGGAATCCGGATGGAGTTGCGCCGGATAGCATTGCGGCACGTGTCCTCTTGGGGAATCCGGATGGAGTTGATCCGGATAGCCTTGCGCGCTCCGTGTCATCAAGGGGAGGGGTCCCTACACCTTGCACACGCAGATGACCCCCCTTTGCGACGCGCAACATAGCTCATTCCACCCGGACGGAAATTCTCACTCATTCCACCCGGATGTCTCACATTCGGAATTCTATCCGACCAACATTCTACCTTATCTGGATGTCTCACAGCCGCAATTCTGTCTGACCGACATCCCACCTTCTTCGGATATCTCACAGCCGGATGGGAGAGGAGGACGTTTCAACTTCTCCGGTCAGACATGTCCGGATCCTCTGATAGCGCTTACCCGAAGAGTTTTTCTCTCAGTATATAGTGCCGCGGTGTTCTCCTGAAGCTTCCTGATATTTCCGACCGACATCTTGAGATATTTTTCTTTAGATATTTGCTGTCTAAATCCCCAAACTCTCCTTGTAACCCACCTATCATAGGATTCCTTAGTCTTTAAGTAAGAACAAAGGGTGAATAACCTCTTATATATAGTTTATAATTTTCTTTAGAAGATATATATCAATATCTCGGGAGCTTGTTCTGGGAGACAATCCTTTGTACAATTTTGCAAGAAATATATTTTACAGAACACTTGCTCTGTTTTTCCTATATATTTTTGTTTTCTCATTCTTTTTCTTACTCGCCAAACAAGTTCTGAGGAAGTTTCCTCAGAGAATGAGTGGCTAGACTTTTAGCTCCTTAGAGCTAAGGTTGCCGGGAAAGGTTCCAAGTGCAAGAATTTATAGCTTTGTGGTTTCAGCCATTAATGAAGAGAAAGTGTGTTCCTTTAATGATTTCTATGTTTTTAGTTAACTTAAAACACCTTCAATTCACTTGAGCCAAGACGTGGTAAGGCAAGTGATCTCCGTCCATGGAGATGCACTAGTTTACCTCTTGTGAGCTTTTGGGAAGTGACTTGAAGGTAGGATTTTCTAGAATTGCCAACACTTGGTAAGCTTTTGGACTCCAAGGAGACATCCATTAGTTATCTCTTGCGAGCTTGAGAAGGGAAGTCCAAAGTTAAAGATCACCTTGAATGGCAAATGCTAGGTGAGAGGCATAAGCCATTGCAAGTTGCATCAGTGAGAGGGAATTAGAGCTGAAATCCATTTAAAGGATACATCTGTACAACACCGGTTAGAGAATTGACTATATGTTAATTCTCTAATGCGAGGAAATGAACCAAATGACCGAAGTTCTGTTTTTGCATAAGAAACCTCCCCTGTGAACCCAAACCTCCAAGGAATGTTTTTTTTTATAAGTAATTTCCATTACTTTCTTTTTAGTTAACTTAAAACCAAACCTTTTTCACTCAAACATCTTTATATTTTCTTTTAAAGCTAACCTTGAAATGAAAAAGCACCAATTTAACTTTGAATTGGTATCAGTTGTGAGTTGAAAACCCTTCCCAGTGAACTATCCTAGAGCCACTATGCTATATTAGCTAAAGCTATCCTAATGCATGGTGATATAGGTTATAAATTTTGTTGATTACTCCCTAAATCAAAGAGCACCAGCTGGACATGAATCAGCTGAGACACCAATTGGGAATGAATCAAATGGCGCCATTGCCGGGGAAGGTGCCAACTTCATAGTGATATTATTTCAGTATACTTGTGGTTTTCATCATAAGTTTGGTGAGTTTTCTATCATTTTACTAACTCTTTTAGTTGTTTCTTTTACTCGTTTATATTCTAGCATAACTTTTAATTTAGTTTTAGTTAATCGAACTCTTTTTGGTAGCTTTGTTTTTGTTTTCCTCTGTTTTTGTTTTTTTTAGTTAAAGTTGATACTAGTTGTTTATGCTAAAGTGGATACGAGATAGTGGGGGAAGGCTTGTTAAACTTGAAACGCCTCATAACAAGGAGTTGGAATTGAGCTTGAACATCATGGAAACTACACCTGAGGATCAGCATAGTCACCATGGTCATCAGGACAATCCCAATGAATTCAGATCAATGAGGGACCGTATGCATCCACCTCGTATGAGTGCACCATCATGTATAGTGCCCCCTACAGAGCAGCTAGTGATTAGACCCCATATTATGCTACTTCTACCAACTTTCCATGGAATGGAAAGTGAGAATCCCTAAGCTTATATCAAGGAATTTGAAGATGTTTGTAATACATTCCGAGAGGGAGGAGCTTCTATTGACCTGATGAGGCTTAAATTATTTCCTTTTACTTTAAAAGATAAGGCCAAGATTTGGCTTAATTCTTTAAGGCCAAGGAGTATCTGTACTTGGATTGATTTACAAGCTGAATTCCTCAAGAAGTTTTTTCCTACTCATAGAACAAATAGCTTGAAAAGGCAAATTTCAAACTTCTCAGCTAAAGAGAATGAGAAATTCTATGAGTGTTGGGAAAGATACATGGAAGCCATTAATGCTTGTCCTCACCATGGCTTTGATACATGGCTGTTGGTGAGTTATTTCTATGATGGGATGTCTTCCTCAATGATGCAACTCCTCGAAACAATGTGTGGAGGGGATTTCATGAGTAAGAATCCTGAGGAAGCTATGGATTTCTTGAGTTATGTAGCTGAAGTCTCAAGGGGATGGGATGAACCACATAGAGGAGAAGTGGGAAAGATGAAGTCTCAACCAAATGCTCTTCATGCTAAGGCTGGGATGTACACCTTGAATGAAGATGTTGAAATGAAAGCAAAATTTGCAGCTATGACAAGAAGAGTGGAGGAGCTAGAACTGAAAAAGATGCATGAAGTGCAAGCTGTTGCTGAAACACCAGTGCAAGTAAATCCATGTTCTATTTGTCAATCTTATGAACACTTGGTGGAGGAGTGCCCTACAATTCCAGTTGCTAGAGAAATGTTTGGAGAACAAGCAAATGTCATTAGACAATTCAAACCCAATAGCAATGCTTCGTATGGCAATACTTACAACTCAAGTTGGAGGAATCATCCAAATTTTTCATGGAAGCCAAGAGCACCTCAGTACCAACAGCCGGCTCAGCCATCTCAGCCATCTCAACCATCCCAACAAGCTTAAAGTCTTGAACAAGCAATAGTGAATCTCAACAAGGTTGTGGGAGATTTTGTTGGAGACCAAAAATCCATCAACTCTCAACTCAGTCAAAGAATTGATAGTGTAGAGAATACTTTGAATAAAATGATGGATGGGATGTAAAATGACTTATCTCAGAAGATAGATAATCTCTAATACTCAATCTCAAGGCTCACTAATCTGAACACAGTGCAAGAGAAAGGTAGATTTCCTTCTCAACCTCACCAAAACCCCAAGGGTATCCACGAAGTGGAAACTCATGAGGGAGAATCTTCACAGGTGAGAGATGTTAAAGCCTTGATCACTCTAAGGAGTGGTAAAAAGGTTGAGTCACCAACACCCAAGCCATATGTTGAAGAGAAGGAAGAAGAAGAGACAAAGAAGAGGGAGGAAATGAAAGGAAAGAAGAAAGATATCAGTGAAGGGAAGAAGGACCGTGATTCAACAGTGAATGCAAATCCGGAGAAAGAACTTATTAAGGAAGAATTGATGAAGAAACACACATCTCCACCTTTTCCTCAAGCTTTGCATGGGAAAAAAGGGATAAAAAATGCATCAGAAATCCTTGAAGTATTGAGACAAGTGATGGTCAACATTCCATTGCTGGACATGATTAAGCAAGTTCCATCATATGCAAAGTTCCTAAAGGACCTGTGTACTATCAAAAGAGGGTTGAATGTGAATAAGAAAGCCTTCTTGATTGAACAAGTAAGTGTCATCATACAATGCAAATCTCCTTTGAAGTACAAAGATCCGGGATGTCATACCATTTCAGTCATGATTGGAGGAAAGGTAGTGGAAAAAGCTTTGTTAGATTTGGGAGCAAGTGTGAATTTGCTACCATACTCTGTTTATAAGCAATTGAGACTTGGTGAATTAAAGCCAACATCAATCACTCTATCTTTAGCTGATAGGTTAGTGAAAATTCCAAGGGGGATAATTGAGGATGTTTTAGTTCAAGTTGATAATTTCTACTATCCAGTAGATTTTGTTGTTCTTGATATTGATCCTTTAGTTAAGGAAGCTAATTATGTTCCTATCATCCTTGGAAGGCCATCTCTTGCTACTTAAAATGCAATCATAAATTGTAGGAATGGACTTATGCAACTCACTTTTGGCAACATGACACTTGAGCTTAATATCTTTCATATTTCAAAGAAGCTAATTACTCCGGAAGAAGAAGAAGGTCCAGAAGAGGTAGGCATTATTGACACTCTAGTGGAGGAGCATTGTAATCAGAATATGCAAGACGAGTTGAATGAAAATCTTGAGGATCTTGAAGAAGGGTTATCTGAACCCGCTGATGTCCTTGCTACTTTACAAGGTTGGAGGAGAAAAGAAGAGATCCTACTTCTATTCAATAAAGAGAAGAGACAAGATGATGTAACAGAAGAATTCCCGAAGCTCAATTTGAAACCTCTGCCCATGGAGTTAAAATATACGTACCTGGAAGAAAATAACCAATGTCCTGTTGTTATATCTTCATCTCTTACAGGTCATCAGGAGATTTCTCTACTTGAAGTTCTTAAGAGGTGCAAGAAAGCAATAGGATGACAAATATCTAACTTGAAAGGAATCAATCCTTTGGTTTGTACACATCACATATATATGGAGGAAGAAGCTAAACCAAATTGTCAACCTCAAAGAAGATTGAATCCTCATTTACAAGAAGTGGTGCAAATTGAGGTATTGAAGCTACTCCAAGCGGGTATTATTTATCCCATATCTGACAGCCCTTGGGTGAGTTCTACTCAAGTGGTACCAAAGAAGTCAGGAATTACTATGGTTCAGAATGAAAAAGGAGAAGAAATTGCTGCACGACTCACTTCAGGTTGGAGGGTGTGTATTGACTATAGGAAACTGAATGCTGTTACAAGGAAAGATCATTTTCCACTCTCGTTTATTGATCAGGTGCTGGAGAGAGTCTATGGCCATCCTTTCTATTGTTTCTTGGATGGGTACTCAGGGCATTTCCAAATTGAAATTGATGTTGAAGATCAGGAGAAGACCACTTTCACATGTCTGTTTGGAACATACGCCTATAGAAGAATGCCTTTTGATTTATGCAATGCACCTGCAACATTCCAAAGATGTATGCTTAGTATCTTCAGTGATATGGTGGAGCGAATTATGGAGGTTTTCATGGATGATATCACCGTATATGGAGGTACATTTGAAGAATGCTTAGTAAATTTGGAAGCGGTTCTTAAAAGATGCATTGAAAAAGACTTGGTGCTTAACTGGGAGAAATGTCATTTTATGGTACACCAAGGAATTGTCCTTGGCCATATCATCTCCGAGAAAGGCATTGAAGTTGATAAAGCAAAGGTGGAACTTATTGTCAAATTGCCATCCCCAACCACTGTAAAAGGAGTAAGGCAATTTCTTGGCCATGCAGGGTTCTACAGGAGGTTTATACAAGACTTCTCTAAGCTTTCAAGGCCTCTTTGTGAACTTTTAGCTAAGGATGCTAAGTTTGTCTGGGATGAAAGATGTCAAAAGAGTTTTGATCAATTGAAGCAATTTTTGACAACCGCTCTAATAGTAAGGGCTCCTAACTGGAAATTACCTTTTGAAGTAATGTGTGATGCCAGTGACTTTGCTATAGGAGCTGTACTTGGCCAAAGAGAAGATGGGAAGCCCTATGTGATCTACTATGCAAGCAAAACATTGAACGAGGCTCAAAGAAACTACACAACTACAGAGAAAGAATTGTTAGTTGTGGTGTTTGCTTTAAACAAGTTTCGTGCTTATTTGGTAGGGTCTTTCATCATTGTTTTCACTAACCATTCGACCTTGAAGTATTTATTAACAAAGCAAGATGCAAAAGCAAGGTTGATTAGATGGATTCTTTTGTTACAAGAGTTTGATCTCCAAATCAGAGACAAGAAAGGGGTGGAGAATGTGGTAGCTGACCACCTTTCAAGGTTGGCTATAGCACATAATTCCCATGTATTGCCTATTAATGATGACTTTCCTGAGGAATCACTTATGTTGCTAGAGAAAGCTCCTTGGTATGCTCATATTGCTAACTTTTTGGTTACTGGTGAAGTTCCAAGAGAGTGGAAAGCGCAAGACAAGAAGCACTTCTTTGCAAAGATTCATGCTTATTATTGGGAAGAGCCCTTCCTTTTCAAGTATTGTGCAGATTAGATCATAAGGAAGTGTGTCCTTGAAAAAAAGCAACAAGGGATCCTCAGCTATTGCCATGAGAATGCCTGTGGAGGCCACTTTGCCTCTCAGAAAACAGCCATGAAGATCTTGCAATCAGGGTTTACTTGGCTATCGCTTTTCAAAGATTCCCACATCATGTGTAGGATTTGTAATAGATGCCAAAGACTCAGGAAGCTTACAAAAAGAAACCAAATGCCCATGAATCCCATCCTTATAGTTGATCTTTTTGATGTTTGGGGTATTGACTTCATGAGACCTTTCCCAATGTCTTTTGGCAACTCTTATATATTGGTAGGGGTGGATTATGTTTCCAAATGGGTGGAGGCAATCCCCTATAAACATAATGATCACATGGTAGTTCTCAAATTTCTTAAGGAGGACATCTTCTCAAGATTTGGGGTGCCCAGGGCCATAATCAGTGATGGAGGTACTCATTTTTGCAACAAACCTTTTGAAACCCTATTAGCCAAGTATGGAGTGAAGCATAAGGTAGCTACACCTTATCATCCTCAAACTTCCGGGCAAGTGGAGCTAGCAAACAGGGAAATAAAAAACATACTAATGAAAGTGGTGATTACAAGCAGAAAAAATTGGTCTATTAAGCTACATGATTCATTATAGGCATATAGAACAACTTATAAGACTATTCTTGGCATGTCCCCCTATCGTCTCGTCTATGGCAAAGCATGTCACCTCCCTATGGAAGTTGAATATAAGGCTTGGTGGGCAATCAAGAGGTTGAACATGGACTTGATTCGAGCTGGGGCAAAGAGGTGCTTAGACCTTAATGAGATGGAGGAATTAAGAAATGATTCTTACATCAATTCCAAAGTTGCAAAACCGAGGATGAAGAAGTGGCATGATCAACTAATCTCCAACAAAGAATTGTGGAAAGGACAAAGAGTCCTACTCTATGACTCAAGGCTCCATATCTTTCCAGGGAAGCTCAAGTCAAGGTGGATAGGTCCTTTCATTATTCACCAAGTACATCTCAATGGAGTGGTGGAATTACTAAGTTCCAATGGCATAGACACCTTTAAAGTAAATGGTCATCGCCTTAAGCCATTCATTGAGCCTTTCAAACCAGAAAAGGAGGAAATCAACCTCCTTGAGCCACAAAAAGCCTGATCACAGAAGGGTTAGATGGACTTGGTTTCACCAAAGTCCATAATTTTTTTAAATATGTTAATTTTTAAGTTTTGTACATTATTTGATTGTAATTTTGGTCTTAAATTATGTTAAATGTAACTAACTTTTTGATGCCATTCCCAGCTCATCAGAGCCATCACAAGCCCCTCATTTTGTTGATCAGCCTATTCCTCATCAGGAGCCTCCTACAGGAGAGGCAGCTGAGCCATCACTCCACATCACTCAGGAGGTACCACTTCCTCCCTATTTTTCAATCGCTTTTGTCACATTGAGGACAATGTTCAACTTGGTTGGGGGGAGAGTTGAGGAAGGAAGTTTTTGTTAATAATGCTAAGTTATTTTGGTAATTTAGTTATTTTTTGCTTAATTTTAAAATTTTTAAAGTTTTTATTCTACTCTCCATGGTTATTAAGGAAAATTTCTCAAAAATGAAAAGAGAGAAATTGAATTTTTGTCTTTTCACTTGACTTAGAGTTTGTATTATGCTTACTAAAGTTGATGAATTTTTGAAACTTCTATTGAATTCAAGCTTATGTCTTCCACTTTAAGCTATTCACACACTGTGCACAATAGGTTCCGATTATAAGATGAAAAACTATTTCCCTCTTGACTTAGGAAAATTTTAGACTTGGTACATTTGACCTCATTTAATAGTGTTGGGACACCTTATAAAAGGCCAATGAGCCTTTGAAAAAAAAGAATAAAGAAAGAAAGAAAAAATGTTTGCTTGCCTTGAAACCCGAGCAAGGTCTGAGGGGTATATGGTGAAAATATTTAAAACCTAGTGCCCTAAGCCTTCATTGGTTGGGAGTCACCGACCTCAATGCTCGTTACAAGGGTGGATAGGTGGAGTTTAACATACTGTAGGTGCTTGGGTGTTAAAATATATTTTCAAAAGTCCGGGGTAAAATCCGAGGAGTTAGTGGTTGAAAAATTCTTAAAGCTTGATGCCCTAAACCTTAATTGGTTGGGAGTCATCGATGGACCCTTGTTACATGGACAATTTAGAAAAGAATACCTTTAGCCTTGTACTTCTACAATGAAAAAAAAATTGTGAACCAAGAGGTACGTTCTTAGCCTATTGGAGGTTGATTAGTTTGCTAAGCTTTGAAAAAGAACTAGGTTTGGGGGAGAGATTAGTTCAACATACTATATTCGGAAACTAATAAATAACACTTAGATTTTTGTGGAAGAGTAAGGTTTGACCCTTTGGGAGTGAAAACTCTTTTAAAGCTTAAATTTGCATAATGCCTTCTCTTTAAGAATTGTGATTAGACAAGTTATTTGATAACTCTTGTTGAAGTTTGAGTTTATTTCTTTAATGTTCCACATGAGAGTTAGATCATCATGCCACTTGAAAATTGTTTTTATAGTACTATTTATTTTTATTTTTCTCTCCTTCATTGCTAAGGGACTAGCAATATGTCAGTTGGGGGGAGTGATTACTACTCAAAAAGTGTTATTTGATAGCTTGTAATTAACTCTTTTAAACACTTTTGAGTAGTAGTTATCACCTTTTAACCCAATTAACATATTAAGGACCCTTGCAATCAATTCTAATCAAATTGTGTTAAGTTTTGATGTTTTGATAGCTATTTGATCACCAAAGCAATCCGAGATTGAGGAGAGTTCTTTGGAATCCATGGCAAAGATGTCCGAATAGGGCATCCGGACACACCATCGGAGAGCGGCGGAACATGGGCTGTAGCAAGGCTTGCTCACTTTAGTCAATGATCCGGATAACATATCCAGATAGGATATGCTATCGTCCGGGGTGTGATGATCGCGAGTGCCGTGTGCTTCTTTAGGGAATCCGGATGGAGTTGCGCCGGATAGCATTGCGGCGCGTGTTCTCTTGGGGAATCCGGATAGAGTTGATCCGGATAGCCTTGCGCGCTCCGTGTCATCAAGGGGAGGGGTCCCTACACCTTGCACACGCAGACGACCCTTCTTTACGATGCGCAACATAACTCATTCCACCCGAACGAAAATTCTCACTCATTCCACCCGGATGTCTCACATCCGGAATTTTGTCCGGCCAACATTCTACCTTATCCGGATGTCTCACCGCCGCAATTCTGTCCGGCCGACATCCCACCTTCTCCGGATATCTCACAGCCAGATGGGAGAGGAGGACGTTTCAACTTCTCCGGTCAGACATGTCCGGATCCTCTGATAGTGCTTACCCGGAGAGTTTTTCTCTCAGTATATAGTGCCGCGGTGTTCTCCTGAAGCTTCCTGATATTTCCGACCGACATCTTGAGATATTTTTCTTTAGATATTTGCTGTCTAAATCCCCAAACTCTCCTTGTAACCCACCTATCATAGGATTCCTTAGTCTTTAAGTAAGAACAAAGGGTGAATAACCTCTTATGTATAGTTTGTAATTTTCTTTAGAAGATATATATCAATCTCTCGGGAGCTTGTTCTGGGAGACAATCCTTTGTACAATTTTGCAAGAAATATATTTTACAGAGCACTTGCTCTGTTTTTCCTATATATTTTTGTTTTCTCATTCTTTTTCTTACTAGCCAAACAAGCTCGAGGAAGTTTCCTCAGAGAATGAGTGGCTAGACTTTTAGTTCCTTAGAGCTAAGGTTGCCGGGAAAGGTTCCAAGTGCAAGAATTTATAGCTTTGTGGTTTCAACCATTAATGAAGAGAAAATGTGTTCCTTTAATGATTTCTATGTTTTTAGTTAACTTAAAACACCTTCAATTCACTTGAGCCAAGACGTGGTAAGGCAAGTGATCTCCGTCCATAGAGATGCACTAGTTTACCTCTTGCGAGCTTTTGGGAAGTGACTTGAAGGTAGGATTTTCTAGAATTGCCAACACTTGGTAAGCTTTTGGACTCCAAGGAGACATCCATTAGTTATCTCTTGCGAGCTTGAGAAGGGAAGTCCAAAGTTAAAGATCACCTTGAATGGCAAATGCTAGGTGAGAGACATAAACCATTGCAAGTTGCATCAGTGAGAGGAAATTATAGCTGAAATCCATTTAAAGGATACATCTGTACAACACTGGTTAGAGAATTGACTATATGTTAATTCTCTAATGCGAGGAAATGAACCAAATGACCGAAGCTCTGTTTTTGCATAAGGAACCTCCCCTGTGAACCCAAACCTCCAAGGAATGTTTTTCTTTATAAGTAATTTCCATTACTTTCTTTTTAGTTAACTTAAAACCAAACCTTTTTCACTCAAACATCTTTATGTTTTCTTTTAAAGCTAACTTTTGAAATGAAAAAGCACCAATTTAACTTTGAATTGGTATCAGTTGTGAGTTGAAAACCCTTCCCAGTGAACGATCCTAGAGCCACTATGCTATATTAGCTAAAGCTATCCTAATGCATGGTGATATAGGTTATAAATTTTGTTGATTACTCCCTAAATCAAAGACCACCAGCTGGACATGAATCAGCTGAGACACCAATTGGGAATGAATCAGGAATGATGTAGGGATAATTTCATTAATCAATAATTAGTTTCCCACTCAATTCTAGATGAAAATCTAGAAGGGGCATAATATGTTCTTAGGATTAAACCCACTTGGGACTGCAAGAATAGGAAAATTGCACTATGTCATCTACACCGACAAACATTTGGTCAATTACATGATGCAGGACTCTAAGAAGGGTTTACTATCCTTTAGTTTTAGAGTTGTATTTCTTAGGATTAGTGTCCTTAGACATTTAAGGAAAGATATCACATTAAGGCAATATCCTATGCTCCTACAATGGGTAGCCTTATGTATAGGATACCATGTGCTAGGCTAATTATTTGTTTTTACTATAAAGATGGTGAATAGATATTAGTCCAATCCATTATTAGAGTTTCAGATGGATGCCAAGCATATACTCAAGTATGTTAAAAGAAGATAGGTTTTTATGCTTGTGAGTCTTTGTGATGAGTTGGTACTCCTTAGGTAACAAGAATTTGACTTTCAATCTAATAACAACTCTTGTAGATCATCATCTAGGTATGTGTTCACTCTAAGTGGTATTTGTTTTTGATCTTGAAGCAACAAAGGAAGTCTTTTAGGTTAAGGGTTTTTCTCTTGGTCGTATCATCCAAGATATTGTTATGTGATAATAGTGGGATGATGAACAATCTAAATAATCAAAGTACCACAAGAAAAGAAAACACGGAGAGAAGAAGTGTTGCCTTTTTATGAGAACTTAGAGTTGTGATATAGTTGTAGAGTAGATTCTTTCTATAATTCAAAATTTGCTTTTTAGGCTAGTGGAAATTTGTTGGGATTAAGCCCATAGAAAAGACATAATGTAACAATATTAGACTTCATTGTCCCCTTCCTATACCTTTTATGCATTGATATTATTTTGAGCATGTAACCCATATCACTTGCATAGTATATGACTTGAGTGTATTAAGAGTTGTATAGAAGATACAAAATCATGGTCCTTGTAAGATGACAAGTTCTTCACACTTGGTTCTTGGATTTGGGTAATCTAGTAGAGACTATAATACATTAACTCCTAACTGGAGGGGTGGCTTATCTTGACTGTTGGGATGGGTTCTCCATAGTGAGTAAACTAGTGTGTATGGTTACACATTAGATAGGACCTAAAGTGAATCATGACAGAAGGATATAATTTTTTCATGATTCACCAAGCTACTATGTTGCATGAACTCTCAACCTTGAGAGGATATTAAACCTATGCTAAAATCAACAAGAGGCTTTGACCTATGAGTGAGACCTTAATGCTATCATATATCCCTATAGATTAGGTCACTATTGATTAAGGTTGGTGGGAACATGTATTCGCTATAAAGGCACCATGATATCTCATGGGGTTGAGACAATGTATCTCATTGGGTGATCCAAAGGACATGTGATCATGAAATTTGTGGTTGTAGTAATTCCTTTAGTGGAATTTGACATATGTACCTTGGAGTTAGACTTTCTCAGTTAATCCCATAATAAGTGAGATTTGTAACTCAAAGATTAGAGAGGTAAGCTTAATAGGTGATAACATTACCTTATTAAATTACGGGTACCGGTTCATAAAGAGTTTGCATATAGTGTGGATAATAAGTTACGGACCCGAGCTTTATCTCGTTATTATTTACATAGGGTATTGGAGTGTAGTTGAGTCTCTTTAGTAAAGTTTTGAGTCAAATTTTAAATTGGATTATGAGGGAGCTAGTATTTTCCTATTGGTCCTAGTGTTCCCCACTTGAGCTCTTAGTTCATGGTGGCACACGTTTTGAGGGTATTTTAGGTATGTAATTCATAAGTGTGTATAAGGAAGTTTTGTAAAAATATAAGGTTGCACTAGATATTATAATGGTTTTTCTAGATTATGCTAATTAATTAATTAAAACCCAATATGGCTAATCAATGAATTAGGACCCAAGTGGGTGGGATAAGGTGACCCAAGCCCAATTTGGGCTTAAGTCACTAAAGCTCACATGGTAGCCTATATAAACCCCCTTAAGGGTTTGAGATTCAATCTCCCTACTTTTTAGATTCTAGAAAGAGAAAGCCTAGCAAACCTTTTAGGAGAGAGAGAAGCCCACCCTTCTCTTATGTCACTGAAGCCCATAGGGAAGTTTATATAAAACCCCTTAGGGATTAGGAGCTTCAGTTTTCCTATTTAGTTTTATAAAATTTTAGATAAAGAAACTCTAGCCACCCTCAATGAGACATAAAGAGAGAAGCCCACCTTTCTCTTATGCCAGAAACCATGAAGGGAGAGATCGAGTAGATGAGTTCTACAATGCTTTCAACATCTTCATTAGTTTGAGTTTTCATTTCTAGATCTTTGGTATCTAATTTGGTTTTTAATACTATGTTTCCATTGTGCTTAGATCTAGAGAAGCTTAAGATAGGATTACATCCACCTTATTGATCCAAGGACCCAGATGGAGCAATCCGAGTTTCCTAACAATACTACATATGTTAGGAGATATTCTTGCAATGTTTTCTAACAATTGGTGATTTTGGATTTTCTTAAAAGAATGAATTTTCATGAAGATTGTTTCATTTATTTATTTAGTTCCAACTAATTGGATTAAAAATTCCTTTTGGAACATTTCTAATTTTAGGTTAGTCAGTTCTTTAGGCTCTTACCCTCTTGAGAGAAAGAGAACAATACTTAAGGTGGTCTTCCTACTGATTGAAGCCAAAATATGTGCTCTAATGGAAAATATTCAATATGATTTATGCACCATAAGACACTCAAATCATCCAACTTGACCTAAATTGATGCTAAAGCCCTAGCCATGAGTTTAACTTGCATTTTGGAGATTTATCTCAGGTTTAATGGAAGAAAAAAGTGCAAGTCGAATCACTTTAGATTTTTAAAGATCTAGAAAGGGTTAAATGAGGAAATGAGTGAGTCAAGATTGATGGACTACTAGGAAAGGCAAGAAGAGGATGTCACGAGTTTGGGAGATGAAGAATGAACATTACAAAGTAAGAAAGAAGGCCCACAAACATGGGAAATGAGGCATGAAGCAAGATTCATCAAGTTGTATGGGAATTTAGAACTCAAAATTTGGTAGTAACATGTACTTTGAATTTAAGCAAAATTTTGGAGTATTTTTCAAAGTCCATTTAGTCATTCTATTTATTGTTTCAAAGCTTGGGAAGTTAGGAGTCCAACACTTTAAATGGTGTGCAAATCCTAGTTGAAATAAAGAAGTTATGGCCATTTGAAGACAACTGCGTAGAGTTGAAAAACCATGATTTCGAAATTCAACTTATGAATTCGAAATCCAATTCAAATTTACCTTAATTTCAAATTCACCTACTGCCACTTTGGTGTTTCACCTCCTCCACCTCGTGAATTACATCTATGGGCACTCCGTTCACCCTAAGTGGGCCCTACACAACTAGATATCATCATTTTATTATTTTTTAGGCAATTATTTTGCAATAAGTAGGCAATAAGAGTGTGCCACATGTTAGGTAATTGATGACATTATATAAAATCTCTTAGTTCTAGGGTTTAGGCATCTTGGAATTTTTTTTTTCTGGGATTTTTAACATTGAAGGTAGAAAAAGACAAGAATTTTGGTTTGTTTGTTTTCTTCTTTATTGAGTATATTGTTTTTATTTTATTTTATTTTATTTCAAATTATGAAAATTTTCTCTTTTATGGATTGTGATTGTGACATCATCCTCGTGAGAGGTTAAAAGCTAACTTGGGGCTTGAAGTATAAAAACCTAAGGGCTAGGAAACTTATAAGAACAATGAGTAAATCATTATAACAATGAGATTAATAATTGGTTGAGTTACAATTTATCAATTTTGTTTATACCCTATCATTGTGAGTTAGTATAGGGAATGATATGGTAGGTTATTATTCGATACTAGTGATTGTTGGTAACTCTTGATCATTAGTTATCTTGGTATTCCCTATCGTTATCTACCCCACAACAAAACTCTAGGGAGTAGGAAGAGTTAAAAAGTCAAATCTAAAACTAGTAATTCATCTCATTTATTTGATGGGTTTAGGAGTCTGTTTTAAAAAAGAAAAATTAGGTTTTAGATGCAATTTGAGTTTTAGAGATCGGGTTGATCGCAAGCGGCCAAGGATCCTAAAACCTTAAGATCATATTACTTAAAAGACCCTTGTTCTCTTTAATTTCTATACCCTATGTTGGATTGTGGAAAACCTTAGATTAAATCAATCAAATTTAAAATCAATATTCATTTTGTTATTAATTTAGTTTCATTTCCTTAGTTCTATTTCATAAAAGTTAATTCCCATATTGCTTTTCACTTTAGGATCTAAGTACAAGTGATTCATTTATCCTAGTATTGATAAATTCCATAAGTCGGTCCCTGAGGACGATACCCGGAATACTATATGAGTCATAGTAACTTTTTCTCTAATTTTTCTTGGTCAAAGCTACTACATATTAGGCTTAAGTATTTTAGTGCAACATTAAAAACCGATCAAGAAATTAGCTCCCCACCCTAAGAAAAGTATCACAAAGTTCTTTAGGCTCTCCTCTTAAGAGAAGAAGAACTACATTAAAGGAAAGTTCAAGGTTAAGGAATATGGATGCAATTCTTACTTAGCATAGGACTTCCAATTCAAGTAATAAACAAGAATATTGGAAATTCTTATAATATATAATTTATTTTAAGATGGTTACCAGAATTATCTAAAGTTTCTTATTCAAAATATTAAATGGGAGCTAGCCATAGGCAAACCTACAACCTCTAAGATCAAGCCCATATTGATATTGGGCCCATCATCATCCTAAAGATGGAGTGATCCAAGAAATCAAGGGATATGGACTATCCTAAAATGACATGACTAAAACCTCACTTGGTAACATTGATGTCAAGGATCTTGGTTACACACTTAACTTAGACATGAAGTGGGATAATTACCTAAAGTAGTCCTACTTGCATGTGCTAAGGGCTTAACACAAAGTTATGCTAATCAATACCTTAGGATAACCTTTTGAGGATTAAGGTAGGTTGCTTAATTAGAAGGGGTCTCTACCTTAGTAATAAGAGTCATGACTTGCCTAGAGTCAACTTGATTCTTATGATATTAGTTTAAGAATTTTGGATTACTCTATTCCTAACCCTAGATCTCATAGGGTGCATGCATTTATTCATAGGGTTCTCTAGATCTAACATAATGAAAAAATACGGTATAAAAAACCATATTAGAATACCAATCTAGAGATTGAGAGATTCATACCTAAATTTAGATGTTTCCAAATAAAATCCATGCAGAGAAGAAGAAGCATGCAATCTATGGAGGTCTTGTATACCTAAAGCCTTCTACCCGATGACTTTGACCACGACCTTGGCACTTCAAAGGGTGGCCTTTGGAAGGAAGGAAGCTTTTGATTTCTCTTTTTAGAGGTGGAAGACAATAGTTACGCCAAATTCATAAGAAACCCAAACCCCTAGAGGGTATTTATAAGGTTCCCCTATTAGACTTAAGTGACTTGAGCTCATATGGGCTTAGGTCACTTAATCTAGTCTAAAATGGGTCCTAATTGAATAATTAACCACACAAGGTCACTTAATTAATCAATTAAGCTAATATAAAGACCGTGTTCACTATACCTTATGAAACCTTGTGTAATTACCAAAACACTCTTATGCATAAGAGTGAACCTAAAGCCAATCCAACCCTCATAAACCATGGCAACATGGTATATGAGCTTAGAGTGGGACCACTGGGACCCATAGGAGTACTAGTTCCCTCATAATCCAATTATGAAGTTGAGTTAACATCCCACTATAAAGAATGAAATGCACTCCAATACCCTATTTAAATAACAATGGGACGAAACTCAAGTCCAAAGCCTACTATCCACTGCATCCAAACTCCTTATGAACTGGTACCCATAATCTAACAAGGTAATGTTATCACCTATCAAGACTACCTCTCCAATCCTTGAGTTATAGATCCCAATTATTATGCGATTAATAAAAATACTCTAACTCCAAGGAGCATATGTTAAATTCCACTAAATGAATTATTAAGGCCACAAATTTTATAATCACATGTCCTTTGGATTACCCAAAGGGACACCCTGTCTTAAACCCATGAGATATCATGGTGCCTCTATTCAGAATACCTACTGCCACTAGCTTCAATCAATAGTGACCCATTCCATAAGGATATATAACCACTTTAAGATCTCACCCATCAGATAAAGCCTCCTATTGATTTTGGCTTAAGCTTGATAACTCTCAAGGTTGAGAGTTTACAAAATATAGTAGCTTGGTAATTATGACAATCAATAGTCTTACGTCATGATTTACTATAGGTTTTGCTTAGTGTGCATCACATACACCAATGCACTCACCATGGGAAACCCATCACGACAGCTAGAAAAGCCATCCATCCAATTAGGAGTAGTGTACAATAGTTTCATTAGATTGCCCAAATCTATGAACTGATTGTGGATAACTTATCTACTTACAAAGAATCAATGACTTGTATTCTTTATGTTCTAATGTACCTAAGTCATGTGCAATGTAATAGATATGAGTTGAATACTCAAATCAATGTCAATGTATAAAAGGGATAACAAAGGGATAGTCAAGTCTAACCTTGTTACATCTTGTCTTGTTTTTAGGGGCTAAATCATAACAAACACCCACTAACCTAAGAAGATTTACATCGTAGAAAGAATATACTCCATAGTCACACACCTCTCTTAACTATCTGACTAAAAATAGTACTTTATCTCTATGTGTTTTTCTTCTAGTGGTACTTTAGTTCCTTTAGAATGTGCCACTGTCCTATTGTTATCACAAAACAACATCTTGGACAATACAACCAATGGAACTACCCTTAAGCCAAATGGTTTCCTTGTTGCTTTAGAAGCAATAAAAACCACTTAGAGAGTACACATACCTAGAGGTAGACCTGTGAAATTCTTCATCAAACTAAAAGTCTAATTCCTAGTACTAAGGAGTACTAACTCAATGCAAAGACTCACAAACATATAATCCCTCATTCTCGAAATATACTTAAGTATATGTTTGACATTCTCCTAAAACTTTAATCTTGAATTAGACTGATATCTACTCACTGTTCCTCTAGCAAAGCAAATATTCAGTTTAGCATGTAGCATCACATATATAAGGCTACCTAAAGCAAAATCATAAGATACTGGCTTAATATGATTTCTCTTATTAGATGTCCAAGGAAATTGATTCTAAGCAAGAAAACTTTAAACCTAAAGGGTAGCAAACCCTTCTTAGATTTTTGCATCATGTACTTGACTAAATGCTCATCAATGTAGGTGATATAGCATAGCTTTCCTATTCTTACAGTCCCAAAGGACCTTAAGCTTAAGAATACACCCCTTTTAGATTTTCATCTAGAGCTTAGTAGAAAAAAAAAATCTTGAATGATGACAATGTCCCTACCTCATTCCTAATGAGTAAATCCTCATCTACCTACAAGATCTAAAAGCACTACCATGCTTCCTTATCCTTTCTTATACACCCAAGGCCCTTTGCTATGAAAATGTCCTGTTGTTGTATCTCATAAATGAGATGCACTTCAATGGAAAAAGTACTCCGATGGATTTGAATATGGATACTATTGAAAATATTTTTTGTAGTTGAAACAAAGTTTCAAACTACAATCTTTAACTACATTCTAACCACGTAAAAATCAAGCTTTCCATCAACTCCTTTGTTTCTCTTGTAGACCAACTTATACCCATGGGTTTTATCCCTTCAAGTGCTTCTATAGGAACCCAAACTATGTTAGAATACAAAGATTCTAATTATACCTTCATATCTCCTTACCTAAAATGAGCATAACACTACTCACCGCTTCATCATAATCTATGTGATATAAACCTCCCACTATGATGAGGTACTAGTTTACTAGAAATCATAAGAATGGTATATCTCTAACCTTTTGGATCTATAGTATCTTGTGCAAAAGTGGAATTATCTTCCAATGTATCATCCAATCTATATCACTCTTTGACTTATTCCTTATCATATAGTCTTCATCAAAAATTTGAAATTTGTGCAAACAAAGATCTTCTGGTGATCATGACTATAGAGGTAGTAACCTAAAAATCCTCTGAAGTATCCTATAAATTAATATGCCTATTAAGAAAAAAAAAGTATTATATAGTCTCTAAGACATATCCTTAAGAGAATATGGGAAGTAATGAGAAATCAATCACTGATCTCACTATGTCTATCAAGTTCGATATCTTATTTCCATTACTCCATTTTGAAATGGAGCCCCTGGTGTACATAATTGGAAAATAATCACATGCTCTTACAGTAAGAATCAAACATACTAAACATACCACCTCAACTTAATCGAAGTAACTAATATGTTTACCCAATAGGTAATCCAATTCCACTTTAACTTCAAAGAATTTATATAAGGCATGGGATTTCCTATACACATATCTAAAACTAAAGTATTCATTAGTAAAATGATGAAATACCCACATTTTTCATGTATAAACATAAAAGGGTTCATACACATCACTATGAATTAACTCCAAAAAATTCCTTAGCTCTAGTCCTCTTAGTCATTTTACCATCTATACAAGATTCATAGATTGGAAGATTTTTTAGAATTAAACAATCTAAAATTGACTAGTCTTTGGATCTTATTTAGATTAATATGACCTAGGTAGATACCGAATATTTAATTTGTGTTAGGTTTAATCTTGAGATCTGACTCTTCTTTTTACTTGACAAAGTGATAATGAAATACTTATAAAAGAGGAAGATATTACCTCCTATTAACTTGCACAACTAACCTTGGAATTGAAGTTAAGGTAAGTATAATCTCATCATTTAATCTTCTCACTTGTTGAAAACTCTATAACAAACTTAAAAAATGGGTTTGGAATCTACCCACTATAAATGGTGAAATCCACTACTATACATTTAACAATGAGAATATGATGCGTACTTTTCTTTTTGCTTAGGTAAAACGAGCATTCCTTTTCTATTCTCCTAAAAGGTCATAAGAGAATCACTTGCCCTTGGGCTTACTTTCTTATTTCTTCTCCTAAATTTTCTTTATTTGGTTTTTTTTTTCTTCTTGGTAAAAGAACCCTTAACTCTTACATAAATACATTTATGGTATTTGAGAATCTAGTTAGCCATCCCAAAGGAAACTAACAAGATCTTTAAGATAATATGAATGTTGGTGTTCATAACAGTCCTAAAGGTAACTTATCTAAGATAACCTAATTCTTATCACCAAATAACCCTTGTAGACTATAAAGAGAATATCAAACACCTTGGTAATATACATGTGTTTCTATTGTAAGACATTATCCAAAGATTCAAGTATTAAACACTTAGATATACCACTCTTTCTTTTTGCTAGGTTAGTTCATAAGGAATAGCTAGCTCTACCTAAACTAGCTTTTATGCAATTAGTTACTATACATAGATTAGTCCAAAAGAATATTTGGGCTCAATCCAAAATGAGAAAGAGAGTGATAAGTAAACCAACATAATATCTGTAACAAAGAAAATAACCATGCATATGGCATAATTAACCATTCAAGGTAGTTGGCAATTAATTTAACAAAAATTTAGTGCTCTCAAACTACATATTCTTTTGCTAGGTATCTTAGTATTATAATAATCAAGCCTATGTGGGGTAGGTTATGACCTTATTACTAGTTAGAGAAACTCTAAGATTGATCTCCTTGCCTTAACCATGAAAGGTACCTAAGGCAAAATCAACATTACCAATCCAAATGCTTGAACATTACAACCACTTGAGCACTAATCTAAGTGCTTGAGTACTACATCCTTGAACTACGTGCCCAAGGGTTCTTCTGCACTTTTTTTTAACAACCTTAACTTTAAAAAAAAACTCACATTTTTCTAGTTGGGGAATGTCCATGGATCTGCTATGATTAGTTGGAATGCTTCCATGCCATCTTTGTGTGCAAAATAGATACAAAAAAAAAAAAAACTAAAATAAACTTTTACATAAACAAAAACACTATACTCTTCAAAACGAAGTTTACAATCAATCTAGCAACAAAAAAAAAAAAAATAAAAAAACTTTTACAACTAAAATGAAATTCCCATGCAGGAATCCACGAAGCTTACATTCTAAGCTAGAAAGCAAAACTTTTAACCAATAATTATTAGCAAATTCAATATATAATAAATTAATGAAATTTATTCATCCCTAGCCTTTAGGCTATGGAATGAATAACCAACCCTAGAAAAAAGACATGAGTACACTCTAGAACAGATTTATCATGCACAATCCTAACCTAAGCCTTTGATACTAGTTGGGAATTATAGATTACTCTATTCTTAGGCCATGAATCTCATATGGTGCATGCATCTATCCCTAAGGTTCTCTAGATCTAACGTAGTGGAAAAATATGATATCAAAAACCATATTAGAATATAAACCTAGAGATTAAGAAACTCATACTTGGATTTGGACGTTTTAAGATCAAATCCATGTGGAGATAAAGAAGCCTACAGTCTGTAGAGGCCTCATACACCTAAAGCCTTCTGCCTAATAACTCTAACCATGACCTTACTCCAAAAGATGGGCTTTGGAAAGGAAGATGCTTTACCTCACACACTCTCTCTCTCTCTAGAAGTAGAAGATGATAGCCACACCAAAATCATAAGAAACCTAGACCCTTAGGGGTTATTTATAAGGTTCCCTTATTGGACTTAATTGAATTGAACTCATATGGGCTTGGTCACTTAATCTAGCCTAAAATAGGTTCTAATTGATTAATTAACCACATAAGGCCACCTAGTAAATCAATTAGCTCAATATAGAGACCTTGTTCACTATCCCCTATGCAACCTTGTGTAATTACTGATGCGACTCATGGTAGCTTAGCTTTAAAGGCGTATCAACAAAATTTATACCTTAAATACTATTACTAAAGTAGCCAAGCTACTATAGCATAGTGGTTCTAGGATCGTTCACTGGGAAGGGTTTTCGCAAACACTAGTGATATTCAATTTAGGAAAATAGGTGATTTTCTTATGGATGTTAGCTTTAAAAGAAGATGTAAATGTTTTTAGAAAGATTTAAACTAATTTAAGCTAACATTAAAGACTAAAATGAAAGGGTGTAAAAACAAGTTTCTCAAAGATAGGATAGCGATGCTCTGGCTCTTATGCAAATTGGAAATCTCAGGATAGGCTCCTCGCTTGGGGTTGCAACTATGGTGATGCTTGCTTCCCGAACCGGTATGGATTTAGCAAATCAAGTTTTAATCCTTTAAAATGGCAAAACAGATGGTAGTGAATTTCATCAATGGTTATTCACCTTAGACTTCCTTTGAATGGCTCAAAGAGATAACTAATGGTCTAAAGCCAAAAGCTTACCAAATATTGGCAACTCAAAGTCATTCCAAGTGATAAACTCACATTTCAATGGCCATTGAAATTGGTTCTAACGGATTAATGCAAAACTTGGAATTGAAAACCTCACCTTCCAATAGCTCGTAGGAGATAAATAATGGATAGAAATCCAAAAGCTTATCAAGTATTGGCCGTTGGAAGTTGTCCAAAGGAAATAAAAACCAAACTTTGCATTAATGAACCATTAATGAAAAACGACTACCTTACCTTCCAGGTGCGAGAAATTTCCATGGGATTGCATCCAAGCCATCACATAACATCCATACTTTGAGAAACTAAAAGTTTTAGCCAATCATCCTCTGAGGAAAAGCCCTCAGAGGCTGTTTGGCTACTAAGAAAATAGAAATGGGGAAGAACAGGAGAAGAGAGAAAAACAGAGCTTTATATATTTCTAAGTTAATGTATAGAGGATCGATCCCCAATATCCAATCCCCTCCTGTGGAGGTGTTGTGCACCTCTATATATAGCAAAATTACAAGATAAAGCCTTATGTTGGCTGAATACAAGGTTACAAAAGGAATTTACACAAGAAAATATCAAGCTAAAAATATCTAGGAAGTCGGTGGTGCGTGCGTGGAGAAACAGAGGATTTCAAAGGCATTTTCGAAAGGGGAAAGATGAAGGGTCCAAATTTCGCAAGGTGAAAAGCCACCTTGTGAAATTTCGCAAGGTGGTTCTTCATGGTGCGAAGTGGCCAAATTTCGCACCATGAAGAAAATCTCCTTGCGAAATTTTCGCAAGGTGAATGGTGTTCCCATGGCTTGATGCAGTTGTCTTCCGAAGGCCATATCTTCCTCATTTCAGCTCCAAATCGTACACGGTTTGAAGCGTTGGATTCTTGACTTCCTGAGATTTGAAATGGTATATAGCATGTAGAAAATGGACTTCGGGAATTTCTCCAAAAGTGTGAAAGAAGACTGCAGCTGCTGTCCTCTATTTTCTTCACTTTGCTTGTTTTTCCTCTTTGCTTCTCTCCTTTACTTGGCTTGTCTTAATGATCCAAAAAGCTGTCAAAACACTAAAACTAGCCACAAATATGATTAGAAGTCATTGCTAAGTCCTTAACATGCCAATTAGAATAAAGATGGAGAACTACTACACAAAAGTGCTTAAAACATAATGAATTAAAGGTGTAAAATAACACTTTTTGGGTAGTAATCAATTACCAAAATGGCTTTATGCACAAGAGTGAACCTAAAACTAATTCAACCTTCATAAATCATGTCATCATGGTATATGAGCTCAGAGCGAGGACCACTAGGATCCATAGGAGTATTGGCTTCCTTAGAATCCAATTTTGAAGTTGATTCAACATTCCACTAAAGAGAATCAACTACACTTCAGTACATTATGTAACTAATGAGAGGAAGCTTGGGTTCGTGACCTACTATCCACTACATGTAGACTTCCCATGAATTGGTGTCTGTAATCTAACAAGCTAGTACTATCACTTATCAAGATTACCTCTCAAATCATTGAGTTACTAATCTCACTTATTATAGGATCAACTGATATACTCTAACTCTAAGGAGTATAGGTTAAATTTCACTAAAGGAATTACTACGACCACATATTATGATGACATGTCTTTTGGATCACCTAAGAGAACACACTATCTCAAACCCAACCCTTGAGATATCATGATGCCTCTATTGAGAATACCTATTGTTACCAACCTCTATCAATAGTGACCCACTCTATAGGGATATGTAATCACTTTAGGGTCTCATCTATAGGTCAAAGCCTCCTATTGATTTTGGCACATGCTTAATATCTTCACAAGGGTGAGAGACCATGTAGTATAGTAGCTTGGTGAATCATGATAATTGATAGTCTTACGTCATGATTCATAGTAGATCTTGTATAGTGTGCATCACATACACTAGTGTACTCACCATGGGTAACCCATCTTGACGACCAAAACAAGTTATCCCTCTAATTAGGAGGTAATACACTACAACCTCTATTGAATTTCCAAAATCCATGAATTGATTGTGGACAACTTATCTACTTACAAGGAACCTATGACTTATATCCTCTATGCAACTCTTAATGTACCCAAGTTATGTACAATTTAAAAGATATGGATTGAATGCTCAAATCAATGTCAATGCATAAAAGGGATAGTCAAGTTTGACATTGTTACATCATCTCTTGCTTTAAAGGAGCTTAGTCCCAACAACTAGGAAACTTTGCATGGATATATGTAGTTTCAAAGCATCACATTTTTGCTAAATTAATTACCTTCTTTGCCTTAAATGCTTAGTTTCCTTATTAAAGCATAAACTGTTTATTTTTTATTTTTTATTACAAGAATCATGTCTTATAACCTTATTACCCTAATTCTCACTAATAATAAATTAACTGGGCCCCATTCTAGCCAATTTTTCCCTACAAAAATCAAGGATAATCAACTCAATCCAAGATAGGCAATATAAGCAAAATAATAAAAAAATATGTAATGAGACAAAGATTTTTATGAAAACTCTCATACTAACTATGGAGATAAAAAACCACGAGGACTAAGACTGCTAATTTAAATCCACTATATGAGATTAAGTTACATGGATTTACCTAGCTACTTTACCCTAAAGACTTACTCTTCAGCACCTACAACTTGATCCATGTCCATGACGCAACAACCTCCAATTGCTCTAGTGAATATGCTTAAACATTGCTAAAGGGATGTAAGTCTTCAACCTTAAATTCATGAATGAATCCTTCGAATGAGAGATTGGGAATTGTGTGGCTTGTTAGGCTTTTTTTCTCAATGAATCCCACTCAAAAAAATATCTCCAATCTCTTTATGATCTTTAACCTTAGAAGGGCTATAATGAGGTATTTATAGGCAAAATATTCAGAAAAGATTTAGTATCATATGAGTTCCAAATAGAATGTGCGTTAAATTCTCAAAAATATTCTCCGAAAACTTGGCAAAATAGGTATAACCGCTCGAGTACACATAGCCACCACTTGAGCATCTCGAGTGCTTGAGCGGTGTTAAGCGCTTGAGTGATCCCAGCACTTGAGCGTTGCTACCTATTCGAGCATCACACGCATTCTTATTTTTTTTTTATAAATAAAATGTATTTTAACTTTAGAAAAATAATGGTCCTTTTTTATACCTTATAGAAGTCTAACTGGTCACAAGCCAAACCTTCTAAGATGTACCTATAACTTTCCGATTTGATGAACAACAACCCTTGATTTTCAATAAAGAGTAAGTCACTATCTAAAAAGATTTCTAGGACCACAATTAACTTGGAATAAAATTACCAACACATAAAAAAGACTTAATGTCCTAACAATCTCCCCCTTTGGCAATTTTGTGACAAAACATTGTTATATAAACCCTTCTAAACCCTCATAAAGGAGTTTACATAACACACACATTAACCCTTAATAAAAAATAAACCAAGAGAAGGCATCACATCATCTTATAGTACTAATCTTCCAATCCTATAACTTGCATTCATAAAGAAAACTATACTCAAAGTAAAGCAATGTTTGGAATAAAATAATATCAAGAAAGCAAAACATGATAGTTAGTGATTTTCCTTGATGCATTGTGAAAGTATGAAAAAAGAATAGGTTTTTGTAGCAACACCAATGTACAAAGCAAACCTTGAGAGGAATATAGATGCATACAAATCAACCAAACATAATAGAAGTTTGATAATACACAATAGATCAACAGTAAAACATAAAAGTTTTTCACCCAATAGAATATATGTAGTGAAGAGCATGGGAAGAAGCTTCTATGATGTAGAATAGTTCTAGAGAGATAGACAAATCAAAAAGAAATATTTTCTAAGAAACAAATGTGTCAAGTATCTCTCCTAAACTTCTAAGGTATGCTTTCAACAGTTGATTTGGTTTCCTCTAATGTCTCAGGATTAGTTAATTTCCTTTAATATTTCAATTAATTTCCCTTAATAATTAAATATATATATATATATATCTCCTAAAAATTTCCAAAATTTTTAATATTCTTCCTCATTTTAAGTGTATCAAATGTTTGGTCAATTAAGAAATGATCTTCCTTATTTTTTGTCACAAAATGGCAAATGATAGATAAATAGAACTTGAAAGCACAAAAGAGACAAAAATGAAAGAAACATCATATATATAACATGATTCTAGATACAAAAGATATACAAGTAAAGCGATCTAGATCATAAAACAAAAATATAGAGAGAGATATGAACTCTCTAAGCATCAGGAAGAGGAGCAGAGCTCGAAGTTGCCTGAGAGTGGATCCAAGATATAATATATGTAAGCTAACCCTAGATACCACAAAAGCAATGTGTCCTATGAGTCCATCCTCAGGTGAAAACGGGTCATAGAGTCCATGATCTCTCAAGAAGTTAGGTCGGCTAAAGTCGATGTAGAGTGAGAAGCTCAGGATGAACTAGCACTACTATAACTAGAGCGTGTATGAGGAGCTAACTTTGAAAAGTTGACCTTTGGAACTAGAGCATCCTGCTCAATCGCTCGATGTAGTTTAGTACTTAAGCATCACAAGAGTTGAAAGCAACGTTGGAAATGACTTATAGTGCTCAAGCGGTTTAACCACTTGAAGCAATGCCACATACAATTGGTGGTGCTTGAGTGCTTGAAGTGTTGGATAGGAGAGCTCAAGCATTGATGACAGATAAATATTCTCCCTCGTTTTAAGTGTATTAAATGTTTGGTCAATTATGAAACGATCTTCCTTATTTTTTGTCACAAAAATGGCAAATGACAGATAAATAGAACTTGAAAGCACAAAAGAGATAAAAATGAAAGAGACATCATATATATAACATGATTCTAGATACAAAAGATATACAAGTAAAGCAATCTAGATCATAAAACAAAAATACAGAGAGATATATAAAATCTATAAGCATCAAGAGGAAGAGTAGAACTCGAAGCTGCCTGAGAGTGGATCCAAGATATAATATATGTAAGTTAACCCTAGATCCCACAGAGCTAAGTGTCCTATGAGTCCATCCTCATGTGAAAACAGGTCATAGAGTCCATGATCTCTCAAGAAGTTAGGTTGGCTAAAGTTGATGTAGAGTGAGAAGCTCATGATGAACTAGCACTACTATAACTAGAGCATGTATGAGGGGCTGACTTTGAAAAGTTGACCTTTGGAACTAGAGCATCTTGCTCAATCGCTCGATGTAGCTTAGTGCTTAAGCATCGTAAGAGTTGAAAGCAGCGTTGGAAATGACTTATAGTGCTCAAGCGGTTTAACCACTTGAAGCAATGCTAGATATAATTGGTGGTGCTTTAGTGCTTGAAGTGTTGGATAGGAGAGCTCAAGCGCTGATGACAGATAAATATTCTCCCTTGTTTTAAGTGTATCAAATGTTTGGTCAATTATGAAACGATCTTCCTTATTTTTTGTCACAAAAATGGCAAATGATAGATAAATAGAACTTTAAAGCACAAAAGAGATAAAAATGAAAGAGACTTCATATATATAACATGATTCTAGATACAAAAGATATACAAGTAAAGCAATCTAGATCATAAAACAAAAATACAGAGAGATATATAAAATTTAGAGGAGGAGTAGAGCCCGAAGCTGCTTAAGAGTGGATCCAAGATATAATATATGTAAGCTAACCCTAGATCCCACAGAGCTAAGTGTCCTATGAGTCCATCATCAAGTGAAAACGGGTCACAGAGTCCATGATCTCTCAAGAAGTTAGGTCGGTTGAAGTTGATGTAGAGTGAGAAGCTCAAGATGCACTAGCACTACTGCAACTAGCGTGTGTATGAGGAGCTGACTTTGAAAAGTGAACCTTTAGAACTAGAGCATCCTGCTCAATCGCTCGATGTAGATTAGTGCTTAAGCATCGCAAGAGTTGGAAATAGCGCTGGAAATGACTTATAGTTCTCAAACGGTTTAACCACTTGAAGCAATGCTAGATATAATTGGTGGTGCTTGAGTGCTTGAAGTGTTGGATAGGAGAGCTCGAGCGCTGATGACAGATAAATATTCTCCCTCGTTTTAAGCGTATCAAATGTTTGGTCAATTATGAAACGATCTTCCTTATTTTTTGTCACAAAAATGGCAAATGATAGATAAATAGAACTTGAAAGCATAAAAGAGACAAAAATGAAAGAGACATCATATATATAACATGATTCTAGATACAAAAGATATACAAGTAAAGCAATCCAGATCATAAAATAAAAATACAAAGAGATATATAAAATCTCTGAGCATCAAGAGGAAGAGTAGAGCTCAAAGCTGCCTGAGAGTGGATCCAAGATATAATATATGTAAGCTAACCCTAGACCCATAGAGCTAAGTGTCCTATGAGTCCATCCTCAGGTGAAAACGGGTCATAGAGTCCATGATCTCTCAAGAAGTTAGGTCAGTTGAAGTCGATGTAGAGTGAGAAGCTCAGGATGAACTAGCACTACTACAACTAGAGTGTGTATGAGGAGCTGACTTTGAAAGTTGATCTTTGGAACTAGAGCATCCTACTCAATCGCTGGATGTAGATTAGTGCTTAAGCATCGCAAGAGTTGGAAGTAGCGTTGGAAATGACTTATAGTGCTCAAGCAATTTAACCACTTGAAGCAATGCTACATACAATTGGTGGTGATTGAGTGCTTGAAGTATTGGATAGAAGAGCTCAAGCACTGATGACGGCACTTAAACGCTTGACACAGAAACTCAACACCAAGAAGAGAAAAACACTAACCTAAATACCTTAAAACTATACTAATTTATAAAAGAACTAAAAAAAAGACAAAAAATAAAGACGAAAACAATTAGGGGCGGAATCATAATGCTCTTAAACTCTCAACATTAAATTGATCAATAATATGTTAAGTGAATTTCCTAGATAGTATACATCAATCCATAAAAATGAAGTTTCAAGTCCAAAGATTAGAGTTAATCTCAATTTCAATTTAGATATCTAATGCATAACTATCAGTGTATAAGAGGGCTAATATTTAAACATAAGTATTGATATTCAAGGGAATACGACTTCCTGTCTAGTTCTACATTTTGAAATTAATCACTTAGAAAAGATCTAGTCATGCCTTTGGTCAAATTAAAGTACACAACCATTTGTTTTATTCTAAAATCATCGAATTTCTATTTAACATGACCTCATTGATTTACATACAACACAACTTAACTCTCCCTTAATTTACTTTCATATTTTTGTTTTTATTTTTCTTTATATTTTTCTCTTTCTTTTGAAAATGGGGGCATTGTACTCCAAGTTTATTTTTTATGTTTCTTTTTACTTTTATTCATGGTTGCCTTTGTATCCACTTTCGGAGTATTTCCAAATGTTGCAAGTGAGCAGCTTATATCTAAGAATTGAATCTTGGAAAATGTATGAGAGTTATGCTTAACTAAAGTTTCAATTTTTCATTGACTCGCTTTAGGAAACATAATAACGATCTTAGTAGAAAAAAACTCGTGGATAGTAAAATTTGAGCATGATAACAAAGGATCCTTCCAAAGAGATCAAAATCTACTTTATGAGTTAAACTTAAAAAAATCCCCCTTTTGATCAATCATTAAATGTAACTAAGGTTGAAATTGCACTATACAAAGATATTTACTTATCAGGAATCATGTACTTTAGTAGTGATTAACAAATACCTAAGGAACAATCCACATCAAGTCTTATAGACAGAATATATTCTCTAGATCAAAAACTCGAGATATTACAAATCAGCTAATAAATCAAGTAAATAAACAACAATCATATGCCCAAAAGATAATAGAAGGCTAAAGAAATAAACAAAAAATGGACAATAAAAACAATCTTTTTAAGGCCTATAACTCTAGATGATTAGTTGACTCGGAATATGCTCAAGGATTTCCTAAGAAATTCAAACCTAAAAGAATCCAAGGGTTTTGTAAAGATATCTACTAGTTGATGTTTAGTAGGGACAAAATCTAGAGAGACAACATTTTCTTCAACAAGATCCTTAATAAAGTGATGAAAAATTTCAATGTGTTTAGTACGAGAATGAAAAAAAAAATTCTTTGACATATTGATTGCACTAGAGTTGTCATAGTGTATATTCATGGTCTCTTTCTGAATCCCATAGTCTTTCAACATTTGTTTCATCCACAAGAATTGTGTACAACAACTTTCAGTAGCAATATATTTAACTTCAGCACTAGATAAAGATATGAAGTTCTGTTTTTTACAAAGCCAAGCCACAAGAATTGTGTATAATAACTTTCAGCAACAATGTATTTAGCTTCAACAATAGATAAAGATATCAAGCTCTGTTTCTTACTAAGCCAAGCCACAAGATAGTCACCAATAAAAAAATAAACACTAGATATGCTTTTTCTATCCTCAACATTTCTGGCTCAATCAACATCCAACAATAACTAAAGTAAAGTCATAAGGATATCACAAGCCATGGTTTGGAGTCCTATTTATATTATGAATAATTCTTTTAATAGAAATTAAGTGTGACTCTTTAAGGTTTTCTTGGTACCTAGCAAAAGCTTCAACATTAAAGGATATGTCAAGATGACTCGTAGTAAGGTATAACAAGCTTCTTATCATCCCCTTATAGAGTTTTTTCTCAAAATATTTTCCACATGTATCATTGCTAAGCTTAGGGGTAGTGCTCATATGTGTCCTAGAGTGTTTGGTGGATTCTTGATCGAATTTCTTTACTAACTCCCTAACATATTTGAATTGAGAAAGAAAGATTATATCTTTTAGTTGCCTAATTTGAAGTCCTAGAAAGAAAGTTAGTTTACCAACTAGACTCATCTCAAATTTAGTCTTCATTTCTTCAGCAAAACTAAGGTCAAGGTCACTAGAGGTGGCTCTAAAAATAATATTGTCAACATAAATCTAGGCTTCTAATAACTCATCCTTGGATCTATGTAAGAACAAGGTTCTATCAACTCCCCCATCTCAAACTTTTTCTCCAAAGGGTAAGTAGTGAGCCTCTCATACCAAGATTTAGGAGCTTGCTTTAATCCATTAAGGGCTTTCTTTAACCTATAGACATGATTGGGGAATTTCAGATCCTTAAAACTCTTAGGTTGCTCAACATAAACCTGTTCACTAAGAATCCTATTCAAGAAAGCACTCTTGACATCCATTTGATAAAACTTCATCCTCAAGGAGCATGCTATGGCCAAAAGTATCATGATTAATTCTAATATGACTACGAGTGCAAATGTCTCTTCATAATCAATTTCCTCTATCTGTGATTATCCTTGGGCTACTAATCTTGCTTTGTTCCTCACGTTGACCCCGTTTTCATCTTGTTTATTTTTTAAGATCCATTTAGTACCTATGACATACTTATCTTTAGGCCTAGAGACTAAATACCACACATCATTCCTAATGAATTGATTTAACTCTTCTTGGAGTGTGATAGTCCAAGATTCATCTCTCAAAGCTTCCTTCACATTCTTTGGCTTTAATTGGGAGGTATAACATACAAAACCCATCTCATTTAATCTTGATTGTCTCATAGTAGCCACACATTCATTAATGTTACCTACAATATTTGAGATAGGGTGGTTCTTGGGTACTCTATATTTATGCTTATTCCTTATTTCTTTAGATCTGTCTTCTTGAGATACATTTTCATCCTTGTTGGGATCAACATTACTTTTAAGGATATCATTAAGGTTATCTTTTACACTTTCCACATTTTTAGGGTTCTTAATTAATTCTTGGGTTGAAATTTGACATTCAATCATATCCTTGTCATATCCAATATCATTTATAACAACATTGGAGGATTCCTGGATAATATGTGAATATTGATTATAAATCCTATAAGCTTTACTCTTAGTAGAATAGCCTAGGAAGATACCTATGTTAGAGTTTGAATAAAATTTTCTTAGGTTCTCCCTATCCCTAAGTATATAACACTCACTACCAAATGTCCTAAAGTACTTAAGGTTAGGTTTTCTCTCAGTCCATAATTCATAAGATGTCTTTTTTGTTCCAAGCTTTAGAAAAACCCTATTGGTAGTGTAACATGTAGTATTTAGTGCTTCAGTCCCAAAACTATATAGGGGTATTGTGCATATGTAACATCACTAAAGCCATTTCTTGTTACACTCTATTTTTCCTTTTAGCCACGTTATTTTGTTGAAGAGTTCTAAGTGCTAAAAATTTATGTTTGATACATTTTGACTCATAAAAGAGGTTTACATCCACATTGTGAAACTCTTTTTTCCCCTTATCACTCCCAATCCCTACAATCAGATAGCCTATTTCCACTCGTATTCTAATGAACAAAGACTTTTAGTGGTCTATGACTTATGACTTCTCTCTAAGAAAACTCACAAAAGAGTATCTTGAAAAGTCATCAATAACTACTAAGACATATCTCTTACCACCTCTACTCTTAGTATGCATGGGACCCATAAGATCCATATGAAGAGGGTCTAAATGTCAAGTGATTCTAATTTCCTTAACCTTTTCATGTGAACTTTTTGTTTGTTTACTTTTCACGAACTCACCACAAATGGGTTTAGGTTCACCATTTAGTTTAAGGACACCTTTTAACTTTTTCATTATTCACTAAGTGCACGAAATCCATATAATTTATGTGACCTAGCCTTCTATGCTAGAGCTCAGTAAGGTCTAGCTTTACCTTGGTGCACATAAGAGGTGTTTTGCAATTTGGATTTATTGCCTAATAATTGTCAATTGTCCTATGTTCTGTGATTATAATTTTTCCTTTTTTGTTGATTACCTCACATAAGTCTTGGTAAAAATTTACCTTATGTTCATTGTCACATATCTAACTCATACTTTGGAGGTTTGCCTTGAGTCCATCAACATAGAGAACTCCATTTAATTTAGGATAACTAGAGATAGATATACTTCCCTTGCCTTTCACATGAGCTAAGCTTTCATTCCCAAAGGTAATTATACCACCATTATAGTCCTCAAGAGATGTGAAAAAAGACTTATCACCTGTCATGTGTCTAGAGCATCCATTATCAAAGTGTCACTCACTAGAAGATTTAACTTTTAGTGTAGTGAAGACAACTCGACAACCCTATCCTTTCTCATCTAAACTTGTTTATTCTTAGGTGGTGACTTAGATGAGCTTTGTTGAGATCTAGGCTTTTGATTAAATTAATTCTCTTTCTTATTATTCAAGATGTTATTTTTAAAAGAATAAAAATTATTCATTAGCCTACTTAATTAAGATCAAACCTTTTTAGGAACTTAGTGTAGCACTTATTCTGAGTGCGTCTAGTTTTGTTATAGTGTGTACATAGTGATGGAGTGCTAAGAGATGTTGCTTAATTAGAAGTTTCTTCTTTTCTTTATACAAAATTTTTTTCTCCACTAGAGGGAGTTTCATCTTTATTAATATATGTCAAACCTCTTTTGTAAACATGGGTTTTGCATTTATCAAGTATTTTGTTAAGCACTTTAGCTCCAAGGTGAAACATCTCATTCACGAATGAAGAGGACTTACTACTTTTCATCTCTTGAGTGAGAGAATTATTTCTCTCAAGAAGAGAATGATGTTCAGACTTGAGAAATCTATTTTTTTTTCAAGAAAATTATACCTCTCTTCTTTTAGCATATCAATCTTGGTTTTATGAGCTTCAAGAATATCATGGTCTCTTAAATAATTCTTAATTAGTTTTTTATACTCAACAACAAGATTATTTAGTAGAGTAACTTTTTTATCATCAATGAAATTATCATTACTATCACTATCACATTCACTACCATGCACAAATTCCATAAATGCAACAAAAGTTAAAAAGTCATTATGATCATACCTTGCATCCTCAAAAGTTGTCTAACCGCTTTCTTCAGAATCTATGTCACTCCATATAGCCTACATAGACTTTTTAATATCTTTAGGACTAGAACAATCAGAAGCAAAATATCCCAAACCACCATAGTTAAAGCATTCTATTTTCATACCCTTGAGGAACCTTTATCATCTTCTTTGGATAATTGTCCAAGTCTTTTTCCTTTTCCAGATTCTTGATTTTTTGTAAACTTTTCTATTGAATTTCATTACTTTTTTATTATTCTTTTAGCCATATGATCCATTGATCCTTAGTTAAAATAAATTTATGAGATAAAAAGAAATGAACATATAGTACAATGTTTTAGTCATCTTAGGGAACTAGGCGGTTTTACTTACTTAGAAATTAACATGATTTCTTTAAAGTCTAGTGAGTTCTAATCAACTTTATTAATGATGATGAATCAAATTGAAATGTCTAAAGTTGAATAATTATGAGATGAAGCTAAAACAAAAATGCATAGTGAAAAACAACACAAAAATAAGGATGGAGAAATATCTAGAAGATTAGTGGACCCCAAATTTAACCAAAGCACAAAATAAGATTTTTTTTTTCAAGTTTATTAAAATGCACTTTATGGAATTATGAATTTCAAGACTATTTAGTTCCAACTCATCCTAAGATCAAGTCAAGAGTTTTCATATAGATGATCTAATTGGGAAAAAAAATGAAATATCATACCGTATGGATAAGCATTCATTATATCTAAAAAGCATTCACCTATTTCTAGATTTGCGGATTTTCAATTTTGGTTTTGGATTTCTTTACTAACAAGTTTTATTATTAAAATAGTGAATCAATAAGGTACTCAAATTATTGATGTAATCATTTGATCACTCTTCAAATCCAAAATAAATTTATACCATAAAAAGGAATGAATAATCAATATAACAATTGAATTGTCTTTTCAAGGAACTAGGTGGTTTTATTAAGAAATTAGCATGACTTCTTTAAGATCAAGTGGATATTAATCAATTTTATCAATGAATAACCAAATTGAAATGCACAAAATGGAATAATTATAAAGATGAAAATAAAATAAAATGTATGATGGGGAAAAAAAATACAAATATAAGGATGGAAAAATAGGACTATTCTCTCTTATATGGGTAAAAACATGAAGAAATTTGACCTAGAAGGTGTCTAAACCATTGGGGATAAGTGGAGGGACAAGTTTGAATCAAAATAGTAGTCTTCTAGATTCCAAGTGCACACCCTAGGGCACAACACATGGCGTGCAAACAAGTGGGCATTAAGGGTGTGTTTTCAACTCAGTCACCTTAGTTTGCCACTCAACACAACCTTCATTACTTGTTTTAATCATATCCCACTTACTTAAAGATCATTTAAAGAGATGTTTAGAATGTTCAACTTTTCTATGTTGTTCTTTTTCAACTTACCACATCGTCCTTTATGGTGCCTCCTAAATAATGGAAATTGAAATTTGTATTAGCCTATATAGAACTCCATCAAAATGTGAGCATTCACGAACAAATAAGGTTAAATAAATATTGGGTTCATAAAGGGATATCTATATAAGCATATCAAAATATCCTATTTTATGTCACTTATTATGCAATTTATAGCACTCATCACTAAAATAGATTAATATGTCACTCATAGAGTTCCAACAGTTGTCTAGTGTTTACTCCATTGTTACTAAAATATTTCTCCATTCAAAGCTATCCCAAAATGGAAAGTGATCAAATGGAGAAGAAATAGTTGGAACACTCAAAGAAAAACAATGGTGATTAGTTTTTTTTCAAGACATACAATTAATTATGCAAGGTCAAATTAATTAGTGATCATTGCATGTTGGATTTTGAGATGTTTAAGAATAGATTTGTGTTGTATACAATTAATAAGGATGACCATAAAAAAATAAAAAAAATCAATCATCCTAGAGATAAAGGTGGTCACTTTATCTAGATATATTAAATATTTTTTTAGAGTACAATCAATCATCACACATTAAGTTTGTAATTGTTTTTATCTTTAGTTATGAAAACAATCGGTAGAGGTTGAGCTATACTAAGAAAGGTCACAAAGATGATCAATTGTCTTCTGAGGAGATGTGATCATTTTGTTAAAAATAAATCATAAACAACCTCTTACAATGACTCATTGTTCTTCTTTAGTATTTTGAGCATGGTTCATTTTTAGCAAAATAATCACATCTACTTATACTACAATTGAATGTTTTTGTGATCATCCTAGTATAGCTTAGCTTTTGTCAATTGCTTTATACACAAAACATAGAAAATTTAACAAGCTTCATGTAGGAAAATTGTTCATCCTATAAAAAATGTTTAATCATACCTTAATCATTTGGAATATTAAGGTTCTTTTTGTAATCATTTAACTAATCAAAAAAAAAAAAAA